>JACXGI010000331.1:91317-121799 GCA_016801175.1 Esox masquinongy
GCTCAAGAAAGCACATGTACAGGCCCGTCTGAAGTTTGCCAATGAACATCTGAATGATTCAGAGGAGAACTGGGTGAAAGTGTTGTGGTCAGATGAGACCAAAATCGAGCTCTTTGGCATCAACTCAACTCGCCGTGTTTGGAGGAGGAGGAATGCTGCCTATGACCCCAAGAACACCATCCCCACCGTCAAACATGGAAGTGGAAACATTATGCTTTGGGGGTGTTTTTTCTGCTAAGGGGACAGGACAACTTCACCACATCAAAGGGACGATGGACGGGGCCATGTACCATCAAATCTTGGGTGAGAACCTCCTTGCCTCCTGGAGTGGCCTAGCCAGTCTCCAGACCTTAATCCCACAGAAAATCTGTGGAGGGAGCTGAAGGTTTGAGTTGCCAAACGTTAGCCTCTAAACCTTAATTACTTGGAGAAGATCTGCAAAGAGGAGTGGGACAAAATCCCTCCTGAGATATGTGCAAACCTGGTGGCCAACTACAAGAAATGTCTGACCTCTGTGATTGCCAACAAGGGTTTTGCCACCAAGTACTAAGTCATGTTTTGCAGAAGGGTTGAATACTTATTTCACTCATTAAAATGCAAATCAATTTATAACATTTTTGACATGCATTTTCTGGATTTTTTTGTTGTTATTCTGTCTCTCACTGTTCAAATAAACCTACCACACTGTTGCAGAAGTTCCCACAAATGGGTTGCTCTTGTAGGTTGCTTTGCTTTCACCCTCCTGCCCAATTCATCCCAAACCAGCTCAATGGGCTTTCAGTCTGGAGACTCCATGAATTGATGCCTATCGTCTTTTTCTTTTCTTCTTTTCACCTACTCGGGGGCATACAAAAACCCTGCATGATGAACCGAACATTCAAAATTTTGATTCATTGTCTTGGGGGAGTTCTAAAACATTTGGTCAATGTATAATCAACCAATATTGACTTTGTAGGCTGCTTAAGTTAGACTGTGTTTGATTAATGATTAGTTGGATACGATGTTGCACAACAAACTCTTTCATACAATCTGAGTCCTGTGTTTTCCAGTCCAAGTTCATAATCTCCAAAGATAATCACTTCAGAAAGTCGCCACTAAGTATGTTAACAGATGGTGGACAATATACACCTACAATCGTAACATTACACTTATTTCCAAATTTAAGGCATACAGTAGAGCTAACAATTCAAATTGCTTAGGAATAGAGACCTTAATAGAGATACTGAGTAATTACGTTTTTTAAAAGAACAATTGCAACACCTTTACCCACGTTATCTAAATACACTGACCCTTATTCGTGAACCCTTCTCAGAAAAGATCTCAGATCCAAACATGGGTATGATAGAAACTTTAAGTCAGAACTCTTTAAGGTAGGTAAGACTAGGATCAAAATTCTCTATGACACAATGGCAGTTTTATTAACTTGCAAGGAGAGAGAAATCATACCAACAAAGTTACCAGTGAAATGTCTCTAAGGCGCAGCTCAGAAACACCTTTTGTATAAGCAAGAAGGTGTGACAACATCTTACAAAATAGCTGAGCTTTGAGCAAAACATGTCTATGGCCTAAATCAGCCTAGGCTTGTTCCTTTGATAAATTTAGCTCTGTATTAGCACATCTTGAATTTTCCTATTGTCTAAATACTGTACATGGACTCAGAACTCTACTATAAACCCAGTGCTCACCTAGTGATTTTTCACTCTCCTATACTATGGTATAATTAATCATTACATCAGCTAAATTTCTGGACGCAAGAACACGCTGCACCTGTCCTCATTTACATATAACACACCTGTAATTTGTGCGGGTGTGGCGATCCTTAACCTATAAATTGACAGCATTCAGCAGAAATTATAGCCTAAAACCGCTTATTACCCATTCGTCATTTTCCATGACAAAATTAGTGCGGTCCAGGAATACTCTTTCGCATCCCAGCCCAGCACGAAGGTCCTCTAGAAGAGCATGATCTGCCGTTATTAGGGCAGCGCTTGCTCAACCCACAACCAGTGGTTGCTCGAACCACAACCACTGGTTTGTTTATACTCTCTCTAGTCAATGTAAGACCTATTAGCTTATGGAGATTGCAGCAACCAAAATCTTAATGACAGTTTATGATCTCCAAGTATTGTATGTTGATATTATAGGCATGAATGACTTAGGAAAAGGAAGGCAAAGCAAGTTTGTCTAGCACATTTCATACACCAAGGCAATTCAAGCCTTACAAACACATGAACAACACAAATAAGATATACCTAAAAAATGCAGCATGAAGTTAAAGGAATTAATAATACATTAATAAGGTAGTGATACATTATTTAACATTATGTAATGTTTGTATATATATACATATGCGCTATATTCCTCATCTTATTTTATAATGCCTGTTATTATTATTATTATTACTACTATTGTTGTTGTTGTTACTGAGGTTGTTATTATTGTTGTTTTTTGTCATAATGATGGTCTTATTGCTAATCAAGCATTATCTTTTTTTTTTACATGGTCTCTGACCAATACTTTTCAAAGTATTTCAAAGTATTACAATTACTAGGTACAGTTCCCTTAAAGTAACTAGTTACTTGCTGTAGAAAGTAAGGCGTTAAGTTACTTAGTTACTTTAAGATAAGTCCTTTGATTCTATATTCACGTGTTGGTCACTTATGCCCAAAGGGCATAGATTTAATGAGACGTAGTATATTTACCTAGTAAGGTATTGCGTAGTCAGGGTCACTCAACAGCATAAAACATTAGCCTTTCAACCATTATGCAGCAAGAATGACCAATCCTATTATCTCAAGCAATGAAGAACAAAAACAGCAACTGGTGCATTGTAAAATGAAGAACACACGTTCTCAAAAAGAAAATAGCAATTTGAAATCTCTTTGCAATAATGTGCATAATCCATTCATGTGTCATGACTTTATTCAGAGGTGAATAATTACTAAATCTGTTTTTGAAATGATTCAGAAAAATCGCATTTAGAAACAGAACATGTATTTAGATGTTAATTTACTATAAACTATAGTTGACAAAAGAAAATGTTTCTCTGCTTATATAAACGTGTAAGGTCTGCGGGCAACTCCAACCTTCAACAGCCTCAACAGGATAACACAGCCTCCGATTGCCAAGATCCCAGCTCACACAAAGCACCATTCCTCCCCATTGTCAATCACCGGAATTATAAGCACCTGTTTCTACTACTGATGGGAAGTTCGACTCACTTTACTGATCCAGATCTTTTTGAATCGTTCATTAAAAAGAACAAATCTTCACTGTCCAGAGTCAAGAGGCAAGATCAAGGATCAACTTAGATGAAAGAAATCAAAAGAAATCGTTAGAAAATAGTTCATTTTAAACATAACAATATTTATCCCATTACAACTTTTAAAAAGTACTAATATTACTATTTTAATCTATTAGATGATAATGGATACCTTTTTTGGTCTATTACGCTGATAATAAATGAGAGACTCTGGGATTAAAAAGATTAAAAGACTTCTGCTATCTTCTCCTTATTCATTGTCCTTCCTTCCGGTGATCGCGGGATGAAAAGGACCATGAGAAAAAGGTTATTAATAAATCTGATCAGTTTATTCGAGTCCTGATAGTTACAGTATTACCAATAGACATGTACATAACATTATCACTTGACAGCTGAATAACAGCCTACTGCCCTAATATTTATTGTAGCTAACGTTTCTTATTTAGGAACACTAAGGATGATAATAAATGAGAGACTCGGAGAGCCAAAAGATTAAAAGACTTACAGTTGTGCTCATAAGTTTGCATACCCTGGCAGAAATTGTGAAATTTTGGCATTGATTTTAAAAAAATGACTGATCATGCAAATTTTTTAAATTTTATTTAAGGAGAGTGATCATATGAATCCATTTATTATCACATAGTTGTTTGGCCGTGTTTTAAATAATAATGATAACAGAAATCACCCAAATGGCCCTGATCAAAAGTTTATATACCCTTGAATGTTTGGCCTTGTTACAGACACACAAGGTGACACACACAGGTGAAAATGGCAATTAAAGCTGAATTTCCCACACCTGTGGCTTTTTAAATTGCAATTAGTGTCTGTGTATAAATAGTTAATGAGTTTGTTAGCTCTCAGGTGGGTGCACTGAGCAGGCTAGATACTGAGCCATGGGGAGCAGAAAAGAACTTTCAAAAAACCTGCGTAACAAGGTAATGGAACTTTATAAAGATGGAAAAGGATATAAAAGGATATCCAAAGCCTTGCAAATGGCAGTCAGTACTGTTCAATCACTTATTAAGAAGTGGAAATTTCGGGTATCTCTTGATACCAAGCCAAGGTCAAGTAGACCAAGAAAGATTTCAGGTCAAAGGAGCTCTCAGTGCAAGTGAAACAGGCCATCTTTAGGCTGCCAAATATGATCCGAAGAATACCACATCAACTGTAAAACATGGTGGAGGCAGTGTGATGGCATGGGCATGTATGGCTTCCAGTGGCACTGGGTCACTAGTGTTTATTGATGATGTGACAGAAGCCAGAAACAGCCGGATGAATTCTGAAGTGAATAGGGATATATTGTCTGCTCAGATTCAGCCAAATTCAGCGAAGTTGATTGGACAGCAATTCACTTTACAGATAGACAATGACCCAAAACATCCTGCAAAAGCAACCCAGGAGTTCTTTAAGGCCAAGAAGTGGAATATTCCGCAATGGCCGAGTCAATCCACTGATCTCAACCCGATCAAGCAATCATTCCAGTTGATGAAGACAAAACTTAAGGCAGAAAGACCCATGAACAAACAACAACTGAAGACAGCTACAGTAAAGGCCTGACAAAGCATCACAATGGAGGAAACCCAGCGATTGGTGATGTCCATATGACTTCAAGCAGTTAAAGGTGAAAATCTGCACTTCAGTTGGTTCTCGGTTGTTTCATTTCAAATACAATGTGGTGGCGTACAGAGCCAAAATTATGAAAATTGTGTCAGTGTCCAAATATTTCCGAGCCTAACTGTATATGAGCTTGTTGGACATCCCATTCCAAAACTATGGGCATTAATATAGAGTTGTCCCCCCATTTGCAACTATAACAGCCACCTCTCTTCAGGGAAGACTTTCCGAAAGATTTTGTAGTGTCTCTGTGGGAATTTGTGCCCATTCTGCCCAAAGAGCATTTGTGAGGTCAGGCACTGATGCTGGACGAGAAGTCTTGGTTTGCAATCGCTGTTCCAATTAATCCCAAAGGTGTTCGGTGGGGTTAAGGTCAGGGCTCAGTGCAGTTCCTCCACATCAACCTCATCGAACCATGTCTTTATGGACCTCGCTTTGTGCAGAGGGGCACAGTCATGCTGGAACAGGAAATGACCTCCCCCAAAACTGTTGCCACAATGTTGGAAGCACCCAACTGTGTAAAATGTCTTTGTAACCTGTAGTGTTAAGGTTTCCCTTCACTGGAAATAAGGGGCCTAGCACAAACCCTTGAACACAGCCCCAGAACATTATCCCTCCTCCACCATACTTTACAGTAGGCACTATGCATTTCGGTAGATTGTGTTCTTCTGGTATCCACCACCCCCAGGTTTGTCCATCAGACTGCCAGAGAGTGAAGCGTTTCATTTTTCTAGAGAACACGTTTCTACTGCTCCAAAGTCCAGTGACAGCGTGCTTTACACCACTCCAGCCGACGCTTGGCATTGCGCATGTTGATGTGAGGTTTACATGCACCTGCTCGTAAGATAAAGTAAAACTTTTTTACTCCATCTCATTACTACGCAGTAGTCATCTCGTTATAACGAGACAGTTTCTTGAAATATTGTGAAACTTAGATGCACCAAAAAAAAAAATTCACCTTACAGTTCAAGGCTTCCATACAAAAATGTAGTTTATCTTGTTATTATGTTCTCTATCTCTCTGTTCTGTAGCTGATACATTCCACATGCAAAACTAGTGCTTGAATTAGTGTTTTTTTTCTATTCAATATACAGCATTGATCCACATTACTTGTAAAAAATGCTCACACCAAACAGGAGAAATACATTTAACACTAGAACCACGCAGGCATTCATTTTCATTAGGTCATTCAGAAATAGTAAATTTTCATTCAGAAACGCATTGTCTGTAAAAACTCAAATGAGAAGAAATTATTTTCTGACTGTATTCTGCTGCAACACTTAAAATATATTGATATAAACGATCCCTTTCACAAGAATAGATGCTGGCTAGATTAAGAAATGAAAACCAGGGACATTTCCAGTTCGGCGGTCCATATATCATTAAAGTATCTGATGTTATTTTCTATGAAATAAAAAAAGTGGTACAATTCCGGTTTCATGTATTTAATCTAACAGGCACACTGTGATAGACAGAGAGAACAACTATATTACAGAAACACTACAGACAAGCCTGAACTGTCCAATCTCAACAGCCATTCAGTGGTCCTGGTAGTCTGGGCAGAATAAGAGCAGAAGAGAACATGAGCAAAACTGAAGAACATAGACAATAGACATTTTCTTCTCCTCCATTCTTTCTCCTCCTCATTTCTTCACTCATCTTCCTTTCTTCCTTCTCTTTCTCCCTTTCCTTCTCTTTACTTTGCTACATCACTTCTACACTCTCCTTGCTTCACTGTTTAAACTCCGTTCATTTTTCCTTCTCACTTTACTCTTTCCTTTCCAATTTTTTAATAATAAATAATACACTATTAGATAAAATACTTTGGTTAACAGATTCCCATTGCTTGCCCATTTTGTATTTTATCTCAAAAACACTGTTTGGAATAAAAAATAGTCAAGCTCTGTAATCAAATCTTTACCTTTCCTCCTCTATCTTCTTCCTATCTAATCTTCCTCCTCTTCTTCCTCTCCACTCTTTAACAGAACAAAATACATTTTCACAATACTTATTATAATGCCAAACCATTAAAATTGGTATCTAAAAAAATATTCCCATAATTATTTGTGCATTCATTTAGTATGATCATATTTTTAAAATAACCCGTCCACTGCATGTACACATATACATTTTTTTTAACCTAGCTACCATGACATTAGCTAGCTAACCTAGCTATCTTACTTAATCTACATAGCTAACGTTAGCTAGCATAACCTAATGTTATAGAGCAGATCATCTATCTACTTTATAAATAAACTGTGACATCACTAGCTAGTATTTAAAAAGATTGAAACCTGTCTTGAAATGAGGTTTGAGGT
Organism: Esox masquinongy; assembly: GCA_016801175.1. Taxonomy (NCBI): domain Eukaryota; kingdom Metazoa; phylum Chordata; class Actinopteri; order Esociformes; family Esocidae; genus Esox; species Esox masquinongy. Next base: position 98,512 of record JACXGI010000331.1, read on the forward strand.
GATGTTTTGGATTTACTTGACATTTGCTTGCTTCTGGTTGAGTTTCCCACAGCAGTTTTCTCTAAACCTAGTAAAAGTAGTTAGTAGAAATTAATGAAGCCGCTATAGCGACCAGCCCCCTCTGTTGACCAAAACAAGCACAACCCGATTGAGACGTCAAACTATCTTTCTTACCACCTAAAATATTATTTCAAATAATAACAACTACAGCCGGGGTACTGTCCCCGGAAATGTCACCCTAGGATAAACCTATTAAATAGCCTAATACGTGATGATATTAACAAATGCCAGATCAAAAATGAACAGTGCAAAAAAAGTCACCTTACGATTCTAGGCTTAATTAATTTTGCCAACCCATCACTTCGATAAAATGTCACCTCTGTTCCAAAAATGTACTTTTTTTTCAAGCTGTTTAGAAGTTTGCATCTTGCAGTGTTGCCTTTGTAATTCTGCTACCAAAGCTGTCTGCGGAAACAGTAGATTGTGACACTTGCACCCCAGCATTTTTCTTTTCACAGCTCTGGTAACAACTGCTGTTGTTTTCCTTGGTCGGCTTCATTGTTGCCGAATGCTGAAGACATCAGTAGTTTCTTTTTCAAGACATTCCGAACTGTTGACTTGGCTATGCCCAACTTTTGTGCTATAATTCTAATTGAGTTCCTTTTTTCTTTTAGCATCCAAATCCCTAGTCTTCATGAATTATGACACTATCCCAGACTGCAAAGGGAAAGCATAGAATGGAACTGAGACTACACATTCGCAGCTCTTCAATGTGTGAACCATCAATGCAACAGGTCTGACGGTCTGACAGTATACAACACCTGATCAAATAGAAACACCTGTGAGCCAAATGTCTCAATACTTATGATCACATAAAATGGGGGGACGGAACTCTGACACTGCTGTTACTCTTAGTTGGTAAAACATGCAAGCGTTTAAATAAAAGGTGACATTCTGTACTTTTGGCTCATATTCATCTTTTAAATGCCTTGAGTGTATGGCAAAATTAGCAATCTTGACTTTACTCTCCCAATACCTATGGAGGGCACTGTATATGTCTGCTACTTTAAGTACTGTTATTAATATTGTGTAGCTTGCCCTAGACACTGTTTCAGAATTCGCATATTTAGCAGTTCCTAAACATTGTTCAAATCAAACTTGATGCTTATAGAGTCACACTTTTCCATTGTTTTCCCTTTCAGAAGTGAACACATTTTTTGGTCAAATACATAATACATCCATGCAAAAGATTAGAACATTCAGCCAAAAAAGACATTTGACACAATGTGTAGGCAGGATACTGACAGTGTTTGGAAACACTTGTAGATTGACAAAAACATGTCAGAGCAACTACAGTATTAATGAGCCATAATCGACAAAGGTCTAATTACCAGCGCTTTATCCTCTTATGTATGTTTATCATCATTAGCCAAGCCTGGGTTGGGATGTGTGGGTGGCGTGTGTGTTTGTTTATCATGTAGACATAGAAAACAGTTACACGCAACATGAAACCACTGTTCAATCAATGTGCTGCTTGCCATGGAAAAGGACTGTTGGGCTAATTGTTCCTCCAAAGACATGGAGAACTGGCTTGATGAACCAAGGTTGGTGAAACACACAGCGTGGAAGGAGATCCAAGTTTAGATGTCTACTCTATTTGCAATATCTGATGGTAAACAAAAATGGCACAGTGTAAGCAGTGGTTAGCGATCATGAGGCGGTTAAACGTCCCCAGTTAGCCTAAGGTAGGGATGTCCATTCCCTCAATTCTATTGAACATGCTATGTGTTTTTATATAAGAGTTTCTCATCAATGTTTCACATCATTTGCATAGCCATAAAGATCATAGAGATCTACACCTACACTAATACTAAACAAATTACATTTTTTCCTTATCCTTTACCCCCATGGGATTTGAACCCGGAACACTGGCATTGCGATACCATGATCCACCTGAGCTACACTGGACAACAGTTACAATTAATGACATACAACTTTTAGACTACATTTCAACTGTCACTTTCTGTCTTGTCTTTCTGTCTTCAAATGTTTCACACTTTATTTCGTTGTTTTATTTTGGAGATAATAGTTGCACACTCAAAACAACCCAGAAACTCCTGAACTTATTGTTTTGCCAGTGGCTTCATTTTGTTATTACAAAGTGTTGCCACATCCAGGGTTTATTTCTGTGATAGAACCACTGGGAACCATAAAAAGGTAGAATCATCCTGGTCCTATTTAATTGAGTTTGTGCAGATCCCCAGCAATGTGTTGGTCCAATCTGCCTGCAGTGGTGTTGTCTCGTTCTTTCCCTGGGAGACAGTTGAGGCCGATAAACTTTGCAGCTTGCTCATACCTGCATACTGCACCATCTGCATTATTCATGGGACGGGGACTAGAGCATCTTCAAATGGCCTGTCATTTCTTTTTACCCTCCATCACAATGGCCATATGCCGCACTCACTAGAGACTGGGGGAGGTATTCTAAGGTTGAGCCTGAATTCCCAGAAACTATGGTTGGGATTCATACAAACCCGCCATAGCAATGTTTAAGCAGTGTCTTTATTTACAATATTCATGCCTGCCCACACACTTCTAATTCTGAAAAGTGAAAGCATACCTGTCAAGGGGGGTCACCTTGGTTAGCTTTACAGTACCCAAGACAAGTTGGTGAATTAAGAATTTGAAAAACACTGCGTAAATACCGCATTGTGGGTTTGATTGAATTAAGTGCTAACACATGGATACATATACAGGTTTACCATGTGGTGGATAGATGTTGGGAACTCAAAAACCTGCGGTGGCAAATTTCAATCTTGTGCTCTTTCGCTATCTCCTCCCACGGTTTACTCACCCACAAAGCTATCACAAGTCAGTAAACACAGTATGTTCTGTCTTCCTCCAAAACAGAAGTTAATTTTTAAGATGTTGGAAAGTTAATGTGAGAAACAAATGCACTAAAGTTTAGTTTTTTTTATTATTTAGACTACATCTTATTCTATTGCTATAACACTAAGTAAGCATTTATGTAAAATCATGATAACCGAAAGATTTGGATAGAATTTGTCTTAAATGTACAATATTATATAAAAGGAAAATTGATTTATGTAAAGTTCAGTAAATTAGATGCTAAAATAGTTACACTTTGATGTAAAGTGCAGATGTTTTGCACTATTTTTGTTGCTATTTCTTTTGACATCTTGTCAGCAACTTTTGAGACATACCTTCCAGGAGGGCATGCCTCTTGTTTTTTGTACTTATTGAGTTTATGTGTGTGACAATCACCCACAAGGCATTTCCCTTAGAGGTAATTGGGATTGCTGTCATTGGGCCTCCCTAATGCTTCACAGTCTACATTAACATATCATTAGCTCTTTCTGGGACCATTCACTCAGAAAATTACTGGTCTCCAAAGACCTTCAGCTGCATCAACATGAAAACCTTTCTCAGATAATGACATCTGTTACTTATACAGTAACACTTTGAGCTTAGAATCCTAACTGAAATAGGTAGATTACCTTTAAAGTTATTTACAATACTGCTAATCTAGCATTCAAATCCTAAAAAATTTCAAGTCAAGATTGATCTTAAACACCTTATCTAAACTCAGGTAAATTTAATAGATGTAGTCAGTGTAAAATGAATAGAGGTAAAATGTCCCTTAATAAAAATCAAATTTCATGTGACCACCATATTTTATTTGAACTTATGTTGACGTTATCTTAAAACATGTTCACACACTCTAAAAAATGCTGGGTTGTTTGAATGAAAAATCAGCTGTATTTCAGATATACTTGATCGGTTGGGTGTTTGAGGTATGACCCAGTGGTTCAGATCAGAAATGTGGAGGCATCGCTTTAATAGGGATGAGGTTTTTAGATAGCCCATCCTGACCACCCATTAGAGCAAACATTGAAATTAACATTGCCTGTAGTTTTGTTTTTACACAAAAGGAGGTTTATTACATGTTCATGAAATCCTCAAGAGTCTTTCATACATATTGGTTTTAGGATTAGTAAATAACACACTGCCTGTCAGTTCAGTTATTGGTAAACCTTAATACACGCATGGAAAAAATCTAATTAATTTATACTACAATATGTAATGTGCATATATATTCAACACTTAAAATATTCCTTGTCACAAATAACTTTTACTCTGAAAATTGCCCCCCCCAAAAAACATTTATGCCATGCACCTAACAGGCCATATTCATGAAATATGTCTTACTTTATAAAGACGCATCTGTCGGTTCTACCCAAATAATGGTTAAATAAATAAATAACATTGGGTTATACAAACAACCCGATGTGTCAGAAATGCCCTGTGTATGTGCTGTCCAATATTTATGCATAACCCTAACCATGCACCTAAACACAGATATTTGTGTGATTTCAGGTGTAATTTGATTAGTAAAAAAAGATTTTCATTAGGGAGCAGCCACACTGCCATGTTGATGTGATTTCTATCCAGGAGTTGTGTTTCAACAGACTGCAGAGATGACATGTCCATCTTGAGAAAATGTCCTTCCACTGTCACAGCCACAAAGTTCAGATTAATTGGCTTTTTGACTTGCTGACAGAAATGACAATTACAAGACATGCCAAGCACATGGACCAAAGTCTATCTGTTCTCATTTGTTTATGCATCCAGTTTCGTCATGTTTTTATGTGTATCTCAATATTTAAAAGACATACAATATAGACTGTCTCATGGAAATAGATTTCTAAGTCAAAAATATATATACACGTGTCACAGGGCCGGAGTGGAACTCATTTTCAGCCCAGGAAACAGGGGGCTAGGAGTGTATATTGTACTAATAAAAACTACATCAGGGTTCTTGCACCATTATTAAAGTAAAATTCAATGCTTTTTAAGACCTCAAAAAATATAATTTAACACCCCAGAAAATGAGTAAATTTCTTTGATATAAGAGAATTTATTGAGTCCTATTTTAGTATAGGTTTTTGTAACAGTGTAACGATGTATCAACACTATATGCGTTGCATTGCATTGCCATCAGAAGAGCAGATGAAGACCGTAATTTTTGCAAAATTTGTGTAAGTGGGGCCGGCCGAGATGAGCGAATATCTCTTACTGAGTGAGTGAGTGAGCGACCAAGAGCCCCGTTTTAAATAGCGTAGTGGTTAGAGATGCGGACTGCCATGCTCTGTAAAAAAGATTTGTGTATTTGCAAAAAAGATTTGTGTACTTGCAAAAAGATTTGCAAACCTGTAGAAAACGATTTGCGTCTCTGTAGAAAAAGATCTGCAAACCTGTAGAAAAAGATTTGTGTCTCTCTAGAAGGAGGTGGGACCAGCGCTGCCAAAACCATCACAGCCAATTACATAACACCATTTCTGTGTCAAATCCATGTTGCCACAGGTCAGCTTACTCAGCGGGGTGCGAAGACCCCGCCAAATCGTTCGCAGATGAGCCCCTGCCGACGCGGGAGCACTGCATCAACCCAGTAACGTAAGAGGAAGTGCTCCTGCTCTACAACTCATGGGGACTCAGAAGCGAGCCTCGACACGACCGTAACTGGGGGAGGAGGGAGACAGCGAGTGCGACACGTCTCTCTCTGACTACCAGCCTACAAAATCCGCTAGAGATTGTCAGAGACCAGCCTGCGGGGAAATAGGTAAGGCGGGGTTTGGAGAGGCTGGTTCCGAGTGTCCAGCAGCACTCTGTGATGTTGGGCCCCAGTCTGGTCACACTGGTTCCGCATCCGCGCACTAGGGCTCTACTGCCCATGGTAGGGGTGGAGTATCCGGTGGCGGAATGCGGGCCGATGAAGCCGGTTCCACATTCGCGCACTAGGGCTCCACTGCCAACAGTAGGGGTGGAGTATCCGGTGGCGGTGTATGGGCTGGTAAAACCAGTTCCTACTCCGCACACTAGGGCTCCACCACCGCCAGTTGGTGTGGAGTGCCTGGTGGTGGAATTTGGTCCGGTTGGGTCAGTACCGAGGCCTGCTATGACATCATCGGGGGCGGTATTCTACCTTGGGACCTCGTGCCCAGCACTCAGAACTTCGCTGCCAGTGCTGGCTCCTCGTGGCAAGGTTTCAATGCCCCTCTCTGGTAAAGCCCCAGTACCCGTCCCATGCAGTCAAAGTCCCGCAACAACAACACTCGCAGAGGGGTGGGACGACGAGCCGCTGCCACTACCTCCTCCCTGAGCTCTGGCACCCCATCCTGTTTCGGGGGCAGAGCGTCCCTCAGCTCCGCCGCCCCATCCTGCTTCGGGGGCAGAACCTCCTCCCGCTCTGGTGCCCTCTCCTGCTTCGGGGGCGAAGCCTCCACCTGTCCCAGCAACGTGTCCTGCTCCGAGGGCAGGGCCTCCACCTGTCCAGGCGCCGCGTACTGCTCCGGGGTCAGAGCCGCCACCTGGCGCCCCGCCCTCCGTCCCTTGGGTGTTCCAGTCTTTTGGTCGGAAGGCCGTGCCTTGGGGGCGGGTACTGTCAGGTCCTGACTGGGGGCCTCTAGGCATCTCTTTGCACCTGGGGACCACAGTCAGGGCATGACCACAGAGGTGCCTCTTGGCTCCATTTCTGATGGTCCCCAATTAGAGGCAGCTGTCCTGCATTGCCTCTAATTGGGGACCCTATTTAAGTTGCCCTGTTGGATCTTAAGTTTGTGGTTCATTGTTTGCTTTATTTTGCGTATTAGTTCATGGCTGTGACTCTGCTTGGTTTCTTTCTGGTTTGCACATATCAAAAGAAGGAATTAAAGGATGTTTTCTGAACCACATTCTGCTCCATGTTTCCTGCCTACCTGCAATCGTGACAAATGTCAATTTTTGAATGGGTTTACACATACTGACTGAATGAGTGAGTGACTGCTCCTAGTTAAATAGCGTAGTGGTTAGAGACATGGGCTACAGAACAACAGGTCCAATGTTTGATTCCCGCCAGAGTCAAAACACATATTGCCTTAGGATTTGTTCAGGACAGACAAAAGCTTTGCTAGCTACAACCTTCAGTAGCTATGTAATAGGAACCCTAAAATAAAACAGTTCTGGTGGATATTAGGAATTGTTCAGGATAGACAAACACTTCGCTGGCTACAAGATTCGCTTGTCTTTTCACTTGAAGAAAAAGTCAGTTATTGTCACCTATATTGATAGATACTGTATCAATGTCATTCACGAATGGCTAATTAGCTGTTAAAATGGCCAGTGGCAAAAGAGGATTTGTTCAGGATAGACAAAAATTTCACTGGCTGCAACCTTCAGTAGATACATTATAGGAAGCCTAAAATGAAACTGTTTACTGTTATATTGCAACTATTTCTGGTGAATTTTCGAAGGAGGGCAACAGCCATCAACACTTTTTATTGTGGGCCAGCTGAACTAGGCTTGCCTGGTTTCTTGTTTCTAAAAAAAAGTCGTGCTGTAATACTGTTTTAGTTTGCGCCATCGGTTTGCTTGCTACTGTAGCTCTGCAAATTCAGCTATTGTGTGTGTGAATCCTTCCAACATAAGACAAACTGACTGGAATAACCTCACATTAGCTATGTGCATTGGGTGCCTTTCAGACGGTTGACACGAACACCGTCACTTTGCCAGCTAAGGAACACTACATACATTGCATTGCAAGCTTCTCTCATTGACTCGAATTCAAACAGCTGCAAACACTGGTTGATGTTACTGTAGCTAGCTAGCAAACATGTACTAACTGCTAGCTAACAAAGTGTGACCTGTAATTCAGTGCAGGGAAAATGAAGACTGGTGAGGTTATAAGTGTCCTATTGTATTGAGTGGTAGAAGCACTGTTTCTGCTGCGCAAAATCCTCCCCGCCACAGCAAGAAAAAAACAAAACAATCAAAAAGTTTTGTTTGACACAATTGTCATGGTACAACACTGTTCGTAAGGGTATTTAGCTTGTTGTGCTATTTCTGCATGCAATCGCACAGTAATAGTATTCGCAGCCACCAATAACGCTCTATGCAGACGAGCTGAACGAGTAGTATGTTACAGACATCCTCACTGCATGCGAAATAACTCATTCCATTCTGCTGACGCACAAAACAACTCATTTCAGAGTGTGTGCCTCTTCAGCGGGAAGGAGTCACCTGATGAACGCACGATAAAGGTCCCAGTCGTTTGTTTGCTTGACTACTGTGTAAGTATAGAAAATTACTGTGTAATTAAATAAATGTAATAAAAAATGTAACGGATTGGATATTCCGTCACTAACAGAAACCAAAACAGAGCAGGTCTAAAAATAATTAGACCAGAGACATAATACAGTTATTTTTCTTTTCAAAACAAAGGGGTATCTCACAAAATTAACAAAAGGGTTGGGGCATAAGAAGGTGAAGAAAATCTTTTAGTCCTGGACTGTATAAACAAAGGGAATCAGAACTAGGCTAACTAATACAGCTGACTGCCACTGTATGAGGAAATAAGCAGACTTGAGCTTCTCTATAGCAATTGACGCTAATCAGAGAACTAACACTAATTAGAAAGTTATATAAATGAAATAGTCATTTCCACAGGTATTATTTCTTTACTGATTACCAATTAATTGACTGGGTTTCTATTTTATGGCATGTGATTGGAAATGGCTGTTATCTTTCTTAAAATATATAATGTTTTCAAATAAGATGCTGCACAAATTATACTCATTAATACAACAGCAGCACTTTATCAATGAAGAAATGTGCTCTCAGTCTATAAAAGGGTTAAACGTTAAGGAAAATGTGCGTATTTATTTATATATTAACACATACATTCTCTATGTTGTAACAGGGAGAGACACAGGGAACAGACACATGTGAGCAGGGCCCTGGTGGGCGTTTCTTTAACAAAAACAAGGGTGAGAGGAGGAGGTAAGAGAGAAATCAAAATGAAAGGACAAACCCCTTTTTTAGGGAGGCTGCTTCGACTATGGTCCTTTGAGGGAATGGGTGCTGGTGGTCGAATCTTTGGTGACCCCTGCACCCTCTCTCTCTCTGTCTCCATCTTGCAGTCTTCTCTAGTCCATCTTCTTTGCTTCTGGCCTCGGCTCCAAGCTGCTCCCTGGGAGCCCTTAAATACCTCCACTGACAAGGTGTCAAGAGAAGGCAAGTGTTTAGGGGTGGAGCTGGCCCAGCTGGATGCCCCCAGAATATCACAGAACCTAACAGCTTTTTCTTTTGGGGGCATTTATGTGATGCTGATCTGTGGGGTGCAGGCATGTTCGCACCTTGCCCCCCCCATGCTTCAGACCACGCACATTTGAGAGTGCAGGCTGCTGCTTAGCTTGCCTGGTCCTCTGGCCTGCTTGACTGGTGGTGATTGGGCACTGAGAGCCTCGTCAGGCGTGGCCAGTGCTCTGGACCTCTCACATGGCTCTTCCCACCGTCTGAGCAGGGCCTGCATAATGTCCCTCTGGGTCTCCAGTGGCACGACCAGAGAGCAGGGGCTTTTGTTGGGCACAGCCAGGGCTCTGGGCAGCTCCGTTGGCACTAACGGGCCTCTGGGATGCACCTCGGGCACTGCCAGAGCTCTGAAGGCTGCCTTGAGCTTCTCCAGATCTGTTGAGGGCATCAGTATGATGCTGAAATGTGGGGTGAGGGTGCCACAATATGTATACAGTTCCCTCTGTAAGTATTGGGACAGAAGTCAAAACTGCTATATTTTTGCTGTACACTCAAGCTATATGAACATATGATTAAAAGATGAATATGAGACAAAGTACAGACTTCATCTTTTATTTCTGGCTGTTTCAACACATTCTTTGACTTACTAAGAATAACACCACTTTCAGAGTTCCATCCCCCTATTTGCTGTGTTGCCCCTGCACCAAAGAAGATGCAGAAAAATCACAAGACTGCTGAGGCTGGTGATGGCACGACAGCCCACACCAGTATCTCTGGAATCTAATGTTCAGTACTTTAAAGTTAAAAAGGTCAAACTTAGGGTGCTTATATGTTTTCTTTCCATACAAAAATGTCCAGTACAAATGTATTGGTGTAAAATGGTAAATATTTTTGTGAAATGTGGCATGTACCCTGAAGTACATTCCAAAAGTAGGGCCAATGTCAGGTATTAGTCCCTAACAATAACAATCTAAAGAAATTAAGGTTAGTTTCATTGCTCAAGGGCAGATTGACAGATCACCTTGTCATAGGTTTCAAACCAGCAACCTTTTTAGAAACTGGCCCAATGCCCCCCAAATATCTAAATTATGTTTAGGCTACTGCATACTAATTAGATGCATTTTTCCTTATTCGGTTACAGATGAGCTCAAATCCATTTAGTAGGAAAAATACAAATTAAAGGAAAATTGATGTAAGTATGATACCGATTAGGGTCTTTAAAGAAGTAATGTAAAGTTAGGGTTCGAGTTTATTTTAAATGTGTATCTTTCTTAAACAGTCATTACAATTCTTCCAGGAAATGTCAGATCAATTCTTCTAGCAAATGACATCTACATTCTTCTACTTGCAGACTGTGTAATGCATATTTGAAATATGTACCTGAATTCCTTAACACCTAACTACACAGCTCAAAAAAATTAAGGGAACATGTAATCATCACCGTATAACAACAATCAATTAAACTTTGGAGATATCAATCTGTCCAGTTAGGAAGCATAAGCAATTGTGAATCAGTGTCACCTGTTTTTTTGCAAATTAAAGTGACAGCAGGTGCACTTGAGAGGCAACAGCAAGATAACCCCCAAGTTGCAGGTGGTGGTCACAGATAATTGCTCTCTCCTTATCCTTCCTGACTGATTCTTCTCTAGTTTTACTGGTGTCCTTGTCACTACTGGTAGCATGAGGCAGTACCTGCAGCCCATTCCGGTTGCACAGGTAGTCCAGCTCCTCCAGGATGGCACGTCCATACGTGCCGTCGCAAGAAGGTTTGCTGTGTCACCTAGTACAGTCTCAAGAACATGGAGAAGAGACCAGGAGATGGGCCTTTACACGAGGAGAGCTGGACAGGGCCGTAGAAGGGCATCAACCCAGCAGCAGGACTGGTATCTGCTCCTTTGTGCGAGGAGGAACAGGAGGAGCTCTGCCACAACCCTACAATATGACCTCCTGCGGACTACTTGTGTGCATGCTTCTGACCTAACTGTCAGAAACAGACTCCATGAGGGTGGCATGAGGGGCCAACGTCCTCTAGTGGGACCTGTGCTCACAGCCCAGCCCCATGCAGCTCTACTGCCATTCGCCAGAGAACACCAGAATTTGCAGGTCCGCCATTGGCGCCCCGTTGGCGCCTCTTCACAGATGAGAGCAGGTTCACACTGAGCATGTGAAAGAGTCTGGGTTCCTCCTGGTGCAGAACAATGCCCGGCCCAATGTGGCCAGAGTGTGTAGGCAGTTCCTGGATGGCGAAGGCATTGATGCCATTGACTGGCCCTGATGTTCCCCAAACCTGAATCCAATTGAGAACCTCTGGGGTGTTATGCATCGGTACATCCAACTCCGCCAAGTAGCGCCACAGACAGTCCAGGAGCTCACTGATGCCCTGATCCAGGTCTATGTGGCATTTGGAGTCTGCTTCTGTTTACTCAACACAAGGAGCAAATATTGTAAATGCCAGTAAAGCAGTCAATAAATCAATCAGAGACATAGCCAAAAGGTTGTGTCCAAATGAAGTTTTTGCTATGTTACGTTACGAAGAACACACTGATGAGCTCAGAAAAAGCAGATAACCTGGTAGATGACAGAAAACCACTGTGTTGGATGACAGAAGAACGCTTTCAGTTGTGAAGAAAATCCCCTTTTCAACTGTTGAATAGACCACAACACATTTAGGCATTGTTTTACCACACAATAAATGGGTTTACCACACAATAAAACCACCGGTAGCTCAAGAACAGAACGGCAAAGTTACAGTTTGTTAAATAGTACATAAAAATCCTGTGGAGTTCTGGAACAAAGTCTTGCGGACCGAGGAGATGAAGGAAAACATATCAGAATGATGAAAAGTGGAAAGTGGTGTGGAGAAAGAAAGGAAGAGCTCATGATCAAAAGCATACCACCTCATCTGTGAAACATTATGAATGTTGTGTTATGGATTTGGCATGTATGGCTGCAACTGGAACGGGCTCCCTTGTCTTCACTGATGATGTGACTGCTGATTAAAGTGTACAGAAACGTCTGCGCAGATCAAACAAATTCTTAAAACTCGGATGGCACTTCACCTTGCAGCAGGGCAATGATCCCAGACATCATTTTAATTAAACTGATGATGTTTATGGGTTGCTGACTTCAGGCAGTCATCAAATGCAAAGGATTTGCAACTTCTTAGTCACTGCACTGAATATGACCATTTTAAGATTACGTAGGTTTATGTATAAGAACGGATGTAATTCCAGAGTTCACGGTTTATCAAAAAAAACTCCAGTTAAAGCTGACAGTCTGCAACTTGTTAGTCACTGTTTCATTTCAAATTGAATGTGGTGGAGTAGAGCCATAACAACAAGTCTGTGTCACAGTAGAATTATACAGTTTTATGAAGCCATTTTTCCAGAATGTTTCTCCAATGTCCAGACATTGTCTCCATTTGCTGCCTTCCCCATGTTAATGTAGTGATGGAAATGCAAATATAATTAACTCTTGGGGAAACTTTCTGTAACCCAAATTATATTCTGCAGTTACTAAAGGGTTAACTCAGCAGAATGTTTAGGGCAGTTCCAGTTGGATGTGCTCTTCACGCTACTGTTGCCAGACAAAGAAAATCACTGTGATGTGAAGTTTCTGACTGAGAGCTCTGAATTTAATTACTGTATTACACACAGAAAAGGCCCTGGTCATATTGCACAGCAGTTTGAGGTAAAATCTCAATTCATGTAACTGAAGTAAATGCAGTATAAATAATTCTGATTCTATAACTATTTGTCAGAAGCATAAACGTGAATAATTTAATAATTAAATTTAAACTAGTAAGTATTTGGTGTGTTATGAAGAACCATTTGTGTAATTCAACTGTCAGGTCCAAGCTGGGGGCCTCTAGGCATCTCTATGCGCCTGGGGGCCACATTCAGGACCTGACCACAGCGGTTCCTCTAGGCATCTCTGCGTTACTGTTTTCTGTTCTCCCAATTAGAAGCAGCTGCACCTGGTTGTCTCTAATTGGGGACCCTATTTAAGTTGTTCTGTTTTATTTCTCAGTTTGTCGGTCATTGTTTGGAGTTAGCTTTATGTTTGCCGCCCTTCAGTTTACGGTTTGAGGCTCCTTTTGTTGTTTTGTGTTAACAAGAAGGAAATTGAAAGGATGTTCAATAGCTCTGCGACTCGTGTCCTGCTTTTCAACCTAGGGATGGGAAACCAAGGCTTTCTGAACCATTGAGGCATGTTTCGAAAAAACGCTTAATTGCTCGAAGCTTTCCAACACAGTGCACAGCAGGGACATCTGCTGGAACAAATGTAATGTGACATGTTTGGTTTAGACATATTGTATTTAGCCCGGAGCGGTGTATTTTGAAGGAAAGGATGAATGAATAATGAAGATCATTGAAAAGGGTAACCTTAATAAAACAGGAATTTGTGGAGGGAGAAAGAATTACAAAATCATATTAACCGCAACTTGAAGAGTCGAACCCGTGACCACGTGAACAGGAGTCTGGAGTAATACAGCTGTGCCACAGTTTTAGATTTGTTACGTTGGAATTTGGTTGTTTGTGCACTGTAGGGTGTTGCGTTCCGGTTTGAAAAGAACATTGTCAAACGACGCATCGGACGTCATCGATCATGCGATATTATACTAAAACATAGTTCAGTTTTAGTCACATTCATATAATTTGAATAATGATTGAGCCATTTTAGTCAACAAAATGCCCTTATGTTTTAGTCTTATTGTAGTCCGGTCACAGTTATTGCCTCATTAACCTATAGTAGCCTACACATATCACCATATAAAATAAGCCTAATGGAACACATCATAATGTTTTGCTTACAATGTCGATACTGTTAGGCCTATTAATTAAAATTTTAAGCACAGCGTTGTGCACATTATGGAAGCTTGAAATGTCTGAAATTTAATATTGCACACGTGTTATTGTTCGTGCAGTTTAATTCACATGGATGGAAATATCAGTTTGAAATGTAAGAATGAGGTGAGAACAGAAGATTCAAAAACGTTTTGATAGTTAACAAATGAGTGTATATCCATGTGTCCAGGCACCACACCACGGTCTTTGCCTGTGCGTATATATTGGGATGATGTGCTTTCAGAAGTCTTTTGATCACATCTGAAAGCGCATCTTGAAAAAAAACACTGAGAACCTCTCTTTCCAAAATCCTCCTTTCCAACTATGATAGTTAAATAAGACTATTGCCACAAAGATAATTTTGTCTAGTCTCGTTTTTGACAACCAAAATGAATTTTTTTTTTCTATTCATTCAGTTATTGTCTCGTCAACTGCCACTGAAAAAGAGGTATTTAACCTCTTGTATGACAACTCAAATGAATATTCTATAACTACTATCAAATTACTAGCTCTATGACTCTCTTGACTAACTTGCTCTGTCAAATCCTTCTCTCTAATTTCCTTTCGCATGCATGTGTCAAACTCCTACTGACAACCTTCGAAGTGACCGGATTTCATTAACCTTTTATGCATGCAGTTACAAAACAGCCATTTCAAAAACGACACCTGTTGCGCCCGATAGGAACTCGAATTGTGATTTTGTGACATCCAAAGCTTCGCATGTGGCTTCGGATGTGGTCATGTGGTGTTGTACTTTGGAACGAGCTTCTGGTACACTGCATCAAAACAGTAGAGATCGGAAAACTGAACGGTGCTTCGGAGCTTCGTCCTATCCCTATCTCAACAGTGACTTCAACGTCCATGTGACACATGTTATAGGTCTGCAGCATGTGGTTCTTTTCTACTGTCACCATTTTGTGGTTTTAGTGAAAGGAAGGTACTGTTATGGTGGTGTAGGTAAATTGATTAATTAAAGGCAAATATACAGTGAGGGAAAAAGTATTTGATCCCTTGCTGATTTTGTACGTTGCCCACTGACAAAGAAATTATCAGTCTATAATTTTAATGGTAGGTTTATTTGAACAGTGAGAGACAGAATAACAACAAAAAAATCTAGAAAAACGCATGTCAAAAATGTTATAAATTGATTTGAGGGAAATAAGTATTTCATCCCTTCTCAATCAGAAAGATTTCTAGCTCCCAGGTGTCTTTTATACAGGTAATGAGCTGAGATAAGGAGCACACTCTTAAAGGGAGTGCTCCTAATCTCAGCTTGTTACCTGTGTAAAAGACACCTGTCCACAGAAGCAACCAAACTATCAGATACCAAACTCTCCACCATGGCCAAGACCAAAGGGCTGTCCAATGATATCAGGGACAAGATTGTAGACCTACACAAGGCTGGAATGGGCTACAAGACCATCGCCAAGCAGCTTGGTGAGAAGGTGACAACAGTTGGTGCGATTATTCGCAAATGGAAGAAACACAAAAGAACTGTCAATCTCTCTCGATCTGGGGCTCCATGCAAGATCTCACCTCGTGGAGTTGCAATGATCATGAGAACGGTGAGGAATCAGCCCAGAACTACACGGGAGGATCTTGTCAATGATCTCAAGGCAGCTGGGACCATAGTCACCAAGAAAACAATTGGTAACACATTACGCCGTGAAGGACTGAAATCCTGCAGCGCCCGCAAGGTCCCCCTGCTCAAGAAAGCGCATGTACAGGCCCGTCTGAAGTTTGCCAATGAACATCTGAATGGTTCAGAGGAAAACTGGGTGAAAGTGTTGTGGTCAGATGAGACCAAAATCAAGCTCTTTGGCATCAACTCAACTCGCCGTGTTTGGAGGAGGGGAAATGCTGCCTATGACCCCAAGAACACCATTCCCACCGTCAAACATGGAGGTGGAAACATTATGCTTTGGGGGTGTTTTTCTGCTAAGGGGACAGGACAACTTTACCGCATCAAAGGGACGATGGACGGGGCCATGTACCATCAGATCTTGCGTGAGAACCTCCTTCCCTCACATTAAGGTCCTGGAGTGGCCTAGCCAGTCTCCAGACCTTAATCCCATAGAAAATCTGTGGAGGGAGCTGAAGGTTCGAGTTGCCAAACGTCAGCCTCTAAACCTTAATGACTTGGAGAAGATCTGTAAAGAGGAGTGGGACAAAATCCCCCCTGAGATATGTGCAAACCTGGTGGCCTCTGTGATTGCCAACAAGGGTTTTGCCACCAAGTACTAAGTCACGTTTTGCAGAGGGGTCAAATACTTATTTCACTCATTAAAATGCAAATCAATTTATAAAATTTTTGACATTTTTCTGGATTTTTTTGTTGTTATTCTGTCTCTCACTGTTCAAATAGACCTACCATTAAAATTATAGTCTGACCTCTGTGATTGCCAACAAGGGTTTTGCCACCAAGTACTAAGTCATGTTTTGCAGAGGGGTCAAATACTTATTTCACTCATTAAAATGCAAATCAATTTATAACATTTTTGACATTTTTCTGGATTTTTTTGTTGTTATTCTGTCTCTCACTGTTCAAATAAACCTACCATTGAAATTATAGACTGATCATTTCTTTGTCAGGGGGCAAATGTACAAAATCAGCAGGGGATCAAATACTTTTTTCCCTCACTGTACAGCTCTGGAAAAAATTAAGAGACCACTGCAAAAATATCATTTAGTCTTGTTTTACTATTCATAGGTATGTGTTTGAGTAAAATAATTTTTTTTATTGAATTCTATAAACTACTGACAACAGTACTCCCAAATTCTAAGTAAAAATATTGTCATTTAGAGTATTTATTTGTAGAAAACAAGAACTGGTCTAAATAACCAAAAAATGATGCAAAGAAAACAAATTCATATTCATTTTTCAACAACAAAATACTAATGTTTTCACTTAGCAAGAGTTCAGAAATCAATATTTGGTGGAATAACCCTGATTTTTAATCACAGCTTTCATGCGTCTTGGCATGCTCTCCACCAGTCTGTCACATTGCTGTTGAGTGACTTAATGCCACTCCTGGCACAAAAATTCAAGTAGCTCGGGTTTGTTTGATGGCTTGTGACCATCCATCTTCCTCTTGTTCAAATTCCAGAGGTTTTCAATGGGGTTCAGGTCTGGAGATTGGGCTGGCCATGACAGGGTCTTGATCTGGTGGTCCTCCATCCACACCTTGATTGACCTGGCTGTGTGGCATGGAGCATTGTCCTGCTGGAAAAACCAATTCTCAGAGTTGGGGAACATTGTCAGCAGAAGGAAGCAGGTGTTCTTCCAGGATGACCTTGTGCTTGACTTGATTCATGCATCCTTCACAAAGACAAATCTGCCCGATTCCAGCCTTGCTGAAGCATCCCCAGATCATCACTGATCCTCCATCAAATTTCACAGTGGGTGCGAGACACTGTGTCTTGTAGGCCTCTCCAGGTCTCCGTCTAACCATTAGACGACCAGGTGTTGGGCAAAGTTGAAAATTTGACTCGTCAGGGAAGATGACCTTACTCCATTCCTCTACGGTCCAATCCTTATGGTCTTTTGCAAACTTCAGCCTGGCTCTTCTTTGCTTCTCATTGGGGTTTTTTCTAGCTTTGCACAACTTCAGCCCTGCCCCTAGGAGCCTGTTTCGAACCGTCCTCGCCGTGCACTTCACCCCAGCTGCTGTTTGAAATTCTTTTTGTAGGTCACTTGATGTCATCCTACGGTTGTTGAGTGACATTCGAATGAGTTGACGGTCATCTCGGTCAGTGGACAGTCGTTTTCGCCCTCTGCCAGTCTGTAACTTTGTTGTCCCCAATGTGTTGCTTGACCTTGTTCTTATGAATCGCTGTTTTTGAAATTTTCAGGATGGAAGCAACCTGACGCTCACTGTATCCCTCTGCCAGTAATGCCAGAATTGAACCCTTCTTTTCCTCGCTCAAACGTTTTCTTTTCAACTCTTTTGTCATGCTGAATAGTTATTTTTTTATTCAAATTACTTTGAGGTACTACTTGCACTGTTTTTGCCATCCAGCTGGTCCTATTGCAAGAGGATAGTGATGACCACAGCAGTGGTTTTTATACTTTTTCTTGTTAAATTATATTTGGTTCAGGTAATCACCTAATCAGTACCTCATTAAGTAAAACGAGGTGTGCCTGTGTTGGAATTTAACAGACACTTGAATGGAATGGCTGCCATACATGTAGAGATGCTGATTTAAGAAGAAATTAGGTTTGGTCTTTTATATATATATAATGTGATAATAGTAATTGGTACTGATTATGTACTGTTATGTGCAGATAGATTTTTAGAATGGGTTCTATTCCATGGTTGAGCTTGATCTCGATGGCGAGCCAGTCCCAGTGAGTACACGGCACGGAGAGAACCATTGGACGCAGTGTGGCCAACGCTTCAGATTCCTTTTCTTGCTGAGCAACTAAACTTTCAAATTCAAAACAACTGAGTTAGATAAGGTCCAACTGTTTTTGTCTCATACTACCCGGGTAGAGAAGAACTACACTTTTCCAAACAAAGGACAATTATTTTATTTTGGTACTTTTCAAAATATGTTTATTTCTTATATTAAATATTTATGGGGTAACAAACTATTTGAGGTTTGAATGTAAAAATTATTCATAATTATGAACATTTTCCATTGAGGTGAACTTTGCAATAAATGTTTTAAATTTTCCAGCTGTTTTATACTTTCTTATCCAAGTCTCTTGTAGTGATTCAATCTATTTAACTTCTTAGAACCTAGGCCTTGATGTCTAGCAATAATCAGGTCTAATTTAGCATCGGAGGTGATACATAAGCATTTCCTAATGACTCTACATATTACTCTGTCCTGCATGTTTTTATACAAATCTATGCTCTATTGGAAGTGATGTTTATGAAAGCATGTAAATGATACTGTAGTAGAAAATATACTATTACAAACTGATAGGACAATCTTTCCATTGTTACAAGCCTGTGGGACACAACAGTGATGCTGCCTTCAGGCAGTGGTGTTTACTGATTGGTCAATAATGCCTGTGTCTGTCATACCAGCCACAGCATCCGGTGTCCATAATATGAAGTGGGGAAGGAGTTTGGAATACAAGACTGCATGGGGTTAAGGAGTCCTGATCCAGAAAACATGAAACTGGCTACTAATCCCTGACCCTGGATAAACTTTTCATGGTTGTGTGCAGAGCTAGAAAGGTCAAGTGGACCACATTTGACAAGAATGTGATATTAATTCATAACATTTATTTTACAAAGCCCATTTTACATACGCAGTTGTCACAAGGAGCTTTTGCAGATATCCAGCATGCAAATCCAAAGAGCAGGAAACAACAGGATTAATGCAGTCACTAGGAAAGATTCTGTACCCCAACTTTTACAGGATAAGCATATTGGATTTTAGGTCCAACTGTATGACATTTAAACACCTGTGGTAATCAAGACATGCAACACTGTTTTATCTCTTTTTAACAGCACATTGGCTGCTAACTATTCTGACAGCATGAGTCTTATTTGCACCGTTAAGTACAAGCAGTGCCCAGGAGAGAGTTACCTTTAGTGACAAAGGTTTACAAAGCTGTAAGAGTTCAGACAGGTCAGCTTTATAGCATGAGTTTTTAAACATTGATGCATGACATTGCTTACTGTTGTTTTTTTGTCCTGTGGTATAATTTCACAAGTCTGGTTATTTTTCAAAAGTAGAAAACTCTAAAATGTGATCACACTTGTAACACATCTAGTCTTACATTCAGAACAATTGACAGTCTTTTCATTTGTTTTGAAACATCTTTCACTACAAGATCCCTAATTCAAGCACCAATTTTTTTGTGAAATTCAATGAGTACATTGGTTAAGGCATTAAAACACAACATAATGCAATCATCTCAATTTCGTCATTGTAAAATCAAGTGAAACCAAGAGCAAACAAAGCAAGATATGTTTACAAATTATTGTGGTGAACGTAATCTGTTACAGTATATTACACCGTTTTCATATTTGGCAAAACTTACTGTATGCTACCCATCACAATTGATTTAAAACAATTTCCATAATTTCTATCCCATGACGCAGTATAATCCATGAAGAGATCTACAATCCCTGACACAAAAATGTAACAAATACTGTAAGAAATCACAGAAATGCACATAGTACAGTAATTTGTGTGAATTTTTCAGCATTTGGCCATGACTGTGGGAAATATCTTTTGGTATGACCCATCTTAACCAGACAATGGTCACCAGTGATGTCATGACATAGCTTTTCCATGGCTTGAAGGAGGGTGACATGCTCATGAGGATGGCAGTCATAGATTTTCCACCTCCATAATGAAAATAATCCCAAAACAGGGTTGGTATAGTGTCAGGAATCAAGGATTGGCCCAAAACCATTCCTGAACCACCTCTGACAGTGTGGAACCTAACATAATCTCACAACGTCACTGAAAAACTCAATGAGGTGGTCGGCACTAGCATTGTAGTCCCGAAGAAAGGTCCTAGGTCCTTCTATCCCATTTTTGAATATGGCTGCAAACATGAATATTTTTCTCCCATGTTGTCCACATATTTGGACAGTTGCTTGTTGGATGATGATATTGTGCCCACAGTGCCAAGGTTTGGACAAGTTTTAACCCTGTCCAGGAGCTCTCTGATTTCTCCCCATGTCTTGCTGTCTATCTGTTTCCATATTAAAAGACATTACATCCCATGTTGTGTTCACATCCATTTTTATATGGTTACCAGTTGTGGTTACCACCATGTGAAATAAATAAGCAATGTAATTATAAATGGTAATCATGTACTGTATTTTGTAGTATTATATTGTTCATAGGCAATGCAGTGGAATTTTATGGCCCAGTTGTTTAGAGCACTACCCTGTCACATACAAATGTGTGGCTTTAGGATACTATGTGTACTTCTCAATCTACAGTAACTATAGTAGGCTAAACAATGTAAACTATACTGTATGTACTAACCAAATGAAAAGATGATCAAATAAGAACAATCAGCATAGTGATAGTAAAAGGCTTTTTAACAATAGAGAAGAGAATCCTTCATATCAAAATATGCAGTACATTTTGTAATACAGTACTGCAAAGTACTGCGTACGAACATTATGTATTTCAATGTGAAACATTTCTGTTTAGATAAAACAGTGAAGTTTGATCTTGTGTGTTGTACTCAGTCAATGTCAAATACGCTTTTTTGATGTTTGATCTGTTGTGTTTTAGTTAAGAGTTGTGAAGTATTACCACATACATACCTGTGTAACTAGTATCAAAACAACTGTGCAATCAACACACATGTTTCAAAATGACCCTTTGAAATGCTGAAGATAATCTGGTACATTCTATTAAATTGTTTTTACATTGTGAAAAAAACTCTTACTATACACTACCGATCACAATTTATTGAAAATATTTTCCATAATTTCTATCTGAAAATCAAAATTGTGATCATTGAATAAATCTTCTACAATAATTGAAAAAACCTAACTTTTACTTTATTGCAAAATGTTTTTTAGTCCATTTAAATGCAACAAATAGTGCAATAAAGATGTTTAGCACACACCACTAATTTGCATCAATTCTGTGTTCGGCATTTGACCATGAGTTCTCGTCCACATCACAATGAACATCTTTAATCATGCAATGCGAGAAGAGAAGAACCTCTTGTATCCATGGCCTCAAGGAGGATAATGTGCTCATGGGGACAGCTGTCATACTTTTCACTTCCATGATGAATAGAATTTCTTAGTATGGTTGAGAAAGAGAGTATTGGACAAAGATATAAGGTCAGGAATTTGGAATTGGTTCTAAATTATTCCTGAACACATCTGCATGTTGGAACCTAAAATTATCCCACACGATTTCATTGAGGAAGTCAATGAGGTGCCCAGCATAGTAGGACCCAGGTAGGGGGTTACACCCTACTACACAGTTTTCGAATACGGCTACACATTTGGAGATATTTCCCCCGTCTCGTCTTGGGCAGTAATGAATGGTAATCATGTACTGTGCAGTAATGGGTAAAAGTTTACCACTTAGAATGTTACTGAGGTGACAGGTAGGAAAATTAGCGCAGAATATAACTTTTGTGATATTTTAATATCTAATAATCTGACTTCAAATTGGTTGTGAATATATGTAATCGTAGGTGACCACAATGTAGTAGTACTTAGTAAAGGTGGCTACTCGTCACAAGCCTAGCATTAAAAGGTAATGTGTTTCTCTGCCTACGCGAAACCTCAGTGCTTCTCTTCTGTCAAATACAGAAGTCAATTGGTTGTGTAACAATCCAGAACTCAGGGATGACCAGTCTGGTCATTTCAATTTAAATGTGTGTGTGTACCTATGTATAAGTCATCATAAGCGACCATAACGTGCAGGTTGTATATCACAATGCTACAATTAAAATGGCATATGTTCCTGGGCCACACAGAATGTTTAGAAACCCAGAACTTGGGGATGACAAGTCGCATAGACCAGAGTGAGTAATTATCAGTAGCGCTACGAACAGGCGTATAGATATACAGTATCTCACAAAAGTGAGTACACCCCTCAAATTGTTGTAAATATTTGAGTATACCAGCGGTTGCCAGCAGTTTAGACATTAATGGCTATGTGTTGTGTTATTTTGAGGGGACAGCAAATTTACACTGTTATACAAGCTGTACACTCACTACTTTCCATTGTCGCAAAGTATCATTTCTTCAGTGTTGTCACATGAAAAGATACTCAAGATACTCAAATATTTACAAAAATGTGATGGGTGTACTCACTTTTGTGAGATACTGTAGGTTCCCAATGACTCTACCGGAGTGATTGAAGAAGAACAAGGAATGCTGTCGTAATCTATATTTCAAAGTAATACAATTTATTCCAATCAAGTACTTGGAATATTGGAATGAAGTTACAATACAAAACATAGTTACGTACCAGCAAAATTCTATGTCCTCCCAAATCGTATAAAAGTCTAAGTATACCAGAAGTATCAAATCACACTATAGCACGAACGTGTGCTAGGAGCATTTTTTAACGACAGACCCATAGAACTAAGTAAAGCTTCACTACTTATCCCAACCTGAACGACTGATTCCAAACCCCCTCAATGCATCTACAGGTGCTGGTCATATAATTAGAATATCATCAAAACGTTGATTTATTTCAGTAATTCCATTCAAAAAGTGAAACTTGTATAATGTATGCATTCATTCCACACAGACTGATATATTTCAAGTGTTTATTTCTTTTAATTTTAATGATTACAACTGACAACTAATGAAAACCCCAAATCAGTATCTCAGAAAATTAGAATATTGTGAAAAGGTTCAATATTGAAGACACCTGGTGCCACACTCTAATCAG
>JACXGI010000331.1:121899-149944 GCA_016801175.1 Esox masquinongy
AGACTGCTGACTTGACAGCTGTCCAAAAGACGACCATTGACACCTTGCACAAGGAGGGCAAGACACAAAAGGTCATTGCTAAAGAGGCTGGCTGTTCACAGAGCTCTGTGTCCAAGCACATTAATAGAGAGGCGAAGGGAAGGAAAAGATGTGGTAGAAAAAAGTGTACAAGCAATAGGGATAACCACACCCTGGAGAGAATTGTGAAACAAAACCCATTCAAAAATGTGGGTGAGATTCACAAAGTGGACTGCAGCTGGAGTCAGTGCTTCAAGAACCACCACGCACAGACGTATGCAAGAAATGGGTTTCAGCTGTCGGATTCCTTGTGTCAAGCCTCTCTTGAACAAGACACAGCGTCAGAAGCGTCTCGCCTGGGCTAAAGACAAAAAAGACTGGACTGCTGCTGAGTGGTCCAAAGTTATGTTCTCTGATGAAAGTAAATTTTGCATTTCCTTTGGTAATCAAGGTCCCAGAGTCTGGAGGAAGAGAGGAGAGGCACAGAATCCACATTGCTTGAAGTCCAGTGTAAAGTTTCCACAGTGATGGTTTTCACAGTCAGACATGTCATCTGCTGGTGTTGATCCACTGTGGTGGGGTCCAAGGTCAACTGAGGTCCAAGGTCAACGCAGCCGTCTACCAGGAAGTTTTAGAGCACTTCATGCTTCCTACTGCTGACCAACTTTATGGAGATGCAGATTTTCCAACAGGACTTGGCACCTGCACAAAGTGCTAAAGCTACAAGTACCCGGTTTAAGGACCATGGTTTCCCTATTCTTAATTGGCCAGCAAACTCGCCTGACCTTAATCCTATAGAAAATCTATGGGGTATTGTGAAGAGGAAGATGTGATACGCCAGACCCAACAATGCAGAAGAGCTGAAGGCCACTATCAGAGCAACCTGGGCTCTCATAACACCTGAGCAGTGCCACAGATTGATCGACTCCATGCCACGCCGTATTGCTGCAGTCATTCAGGCAAAACGAGCCCCAACTAAGTATTGAGTGCTGTACATGCTCATACTTTTCATGTTCATACTTTTCAGTTGGCCAACATTTCTAAAAATCCTTCTTTTGTATTGGTCTTAAGTAATATTCTAATTTTCTGAGATACTGAATTTGGGATTTTCATTAGTTGTCAGTTTTAATCATCCCAATTAAATGAAATAAACATTTGAAATATATCAGTCTGTGTGTAATGAATGAATATAATATCCAAGATTCACTTTTTTTTTTTTTGAATTTAATTACTAAAATAAATCAACTTTTTGATGATATTCTAATTATATTACCAGCACCTGTATAATACGATCACCTCACCTTGGTTAAAAAAATGTAAACAAAGAGACCGGCATTCAAACAATTACATATATTCAATTAGCACCATCCAAAGCTAGACTGTTGGTCTTACGGAATTCTTCATCCAGTAAACATTTACCTGTAACAAACAATATATAACATGTACAGCACTGAAACCTACTGGAGAGTTCATCCCTTTATGGGACACACATTAAAAGATCAACATCACTGCAGTTAATCCAACGAATGTCATTTTTCTACTTTGTTGATTTGTTTGTCTTCTCATCTGATTCATCTGAGTCGATGGGTCTACCTTGGCCCCCAGCTTGTATGTCCGCTCCTTTCAGGAAGCAAATAGACTCATTGGTGTGAGATTAGGAGGTTGAGACACCTGACAAAATTACACTTTCACAAATCTACCTAAAACTCCTTTCATTACACTATAACTGTCTTTTACAGAATTATACATAGGCATTGCAGTGGTCTTTTGTGGCTTAGTTTGTTTGTGCACCAGACTGTCTAATGTCTTAAAGTTATGATTCGGTACTTTTCGGTCTTAACATAGTAGGCATAACAATGGAAAATACACAAGTATACTAACCCAATGGTTAAACTGGTGACCAGTTAATAACAATCAGATTAGTGATTGTAAAATGTATTTTAACAGTAGAGAAGACAATCTTTTATCAAACATAATGCTAGTACTTTATTTATACATACATATTGTATTTCAATGTGAAGCATGGACATTGTTGATGAAACACTGATTTTGTGTGTTGTACATAGTCAATGTAAAATGTGTTTAGAGTTGTTTGTGCTGTTGTGTTTTTCTGTTGAGTTGTGAAACATGACCACATAGTTAGTTCCGGAGTGATAAAAATGAATTTCTGTAAATGTGAGATCTTTAGCACTGCTAAAAACAGGTGAAGCAGAAACAACATTACATGTATGTTTTAACTCTTTAAAGCTAGACTCAGAATACGCTGTACAATTCTGACCAACACATATGGCTAGCTATTGTCAAACTATATTTGGTTATAACACAACGTTTAATCTAAAATCTTGGCTTTGTATTAGTTCTGTGGTAAAAACATGTAAGACTGTGTATGCATTTGTCCCACCTGTTTTCTGTGAAGGTGTCTAGCTTCAATTCAAATGTTCTGAAAACCGCTTTTACCACTGTGATCATTCATGTGGCATGTAAAGGCTCAGAACTGAAGAGCTGTAAATGACAAGTGTCAAATTCATTCCACAGAGGTCCAAGTGTCTCTGGGTATTCCTGCCTCTCTTGAAACATGAAACTTATGTTCAAATAATATTAACTTTGACTGCCTGTCAGCTTCTGGCTTGTCTTGTTTTTGTGCGTGCAATGTAATAACTGTCAGGAAAACTGTTCAGAAACTGAGGGGACAAATCTCTGATGCAGAAAAGTAGGTTTACCTTGACATCCCAACTATCTGTGAAGAGCCAAAAAACGAAATCGTAAATACATTATTAAAATCAATAATAATAATACAAATTACAGCTTTTGAATGCAACCAGTAGCCTATGATTTAGGACCTAGGCCAAAGGCATTGAATTACCCATTGATGGATAAATTGAATAGAGATCATGCATAGTGCAAATAGCATTTTCCCCAAGAAACATAATTGAAACTGTCTCCTAATAAACTGTCGCCTAAAAACTGTCGCCCCTTGTGCAATTATAAAAAAAGTGTTCACCACAACATATTTTTAATTGTTTAAAACTGACATAGCAGGTTCATAGGTTCTTTCTCTTCCATTGTCTTCCAAATGTCTTTGTTCTTCCCCAAATGTCATAAACAGCATATTTACATTAGACAGAAAACGCACATTATTCTTTCCACTCCACTGTCTAGACATCCTCTAATCATACAGGTGCCTTTTACATTTTAAACTAATTCTCTTATATACTGTCCACTTAGTCTATTCATGTGTCATATAACAGTCATGTGCAGGTTCTTAAGTTCTTGACTCTACACACACATACATACATATAAGAGTGTGTGGGGCCCTATTATTAACGGGCACCAGATGTTATACAGACCTTCCTATGCGTAGTTTCATAAAATAACTAAAGAATATGGCATATAAATCAAAGCACCATTCCTCTGCATTGTGTTCTTTAAGCAAAAATACCAAACTAAAATATATGAGTATTCATTATTATTATTATTAGAAAAATGCATAGTTTCTCACACTAACCAGACTCTGGCATCTTTCTTGAGTGATTTATGCCCAATCTTACAGAACTCCGCCAATTAAATGAGGTTTGAATGGTGTCTGGCATGTAATGCCCGCTTTAGGTCCTGCCACAACATCTCGATTGAATTAAGGTCATTTTGACCTGGACAATAAGAAACACAGATCTTCTTTCTCCTGAGCCATTCTTTGGTAGATTTAATTGAATACTTTGTGTCGTTGTCTTGTTGGAAGATCCATTTCCAGCCCAGCTTTAGCTAAATTATTAATTTAAGGGTGTGCACACTTATGCAACCAGGTTATTGTGAGTTTTTTATTTTTCCCCCTCGAAGATTTCAGTTTGTTTTTCAATTGAATTGTTCACATTAGAGGTCACATTAAAAGTGGAAAAATTTCTGACATGATTTATCTTTGTCTCATTCTTTTACATCACAAAAACCTGGCATTTTAACAGGGGTGTGTAGACTTTTATATCCACTGTAGATATTCCAATGAAAAGCTACAATAGTCATTTACAAAATTAACAATGTATACACTATCTCCAATCAATTTGATGTTATTTTAATGGACACAAACTTGCTTTTTTTTAAATACAAGGACATTTCAAAGTGACCCCAAACTTTTGTATGATAGTGTATATCAGATACCCTACGTTTACCATGTTTTCTTTTAGCCTGTATTTGATTTGTGAGCTTTAACTTAGTGTGCAGTCTTTTCTAAAACATGAAATAAAGGACAATAATCAATAATCCTTGTGTTGTTTTTTTCCAATCTGGCACTTGTCTATTTTTATGGGACACTATAAGCGTAGCAAACCAAGCCTTAAATAGACACAATGACAATGCATTAATTATGTGAATCTCGTGGTTGGAAACTATATTTCACAGCTTCAATTAAGCAGTGCATTTTGAATTTGCGATAAAACTGTATTGACTGGGCAAAATAAGTAGCTTCTCTACAATTGTGTTGGGTTATAACATCAGTTATTCTCCATTTTTATAGGCAGTACATTCTTTAATTCTATGAATGAAGAGCTCCAGATTCTTTGGGGAGAACCCAAAAACAAAGTCACTACTAAATACTACATTTTACTCTTTACACCATGCCAACAAACAATAATATGAACACGCATTTTCCATGGAAAATAACCAATAATAATTTCCTGTTGAGAAGCAAATTCATGCTCTTTCATTGTTTGCCTAGATTGTTAAATATTGGCCACTTTTGATCCATGTACAAAATCATGCACCTGGAAAGTCAGGGGTGAACATCTTTAAAAGGGCACTGTGTAGAATTTTGCTGCTAACTTTTACAAGACTGCATTTAAACAATAACACAACTTTTCTCCTCATTTTCACTTACAAAACAAGATTGACATAGTTTTAGCTAGTCCAGGGTGGTACTGTGAGTTTCTGCAGCGAGTATAAGAAGATTACAAGGCAATGCAAACAGATTAAACTGAAGTTTAAATGGAGAATATCTCAGGCATTTGAAACATTTTGGTAGAAAAATTATATTTGAAACACAAATTTATAACATTAATTGCAGATTACGTACATATTGTGACGCCCATGTGTGATCTGTCCCAGTAGGTGTCCCAGCAGGGCTCATTCAGGAAGGACCAGCTAGAGGACAACCGCCTGAAAAATTGTTGGGGCCATATCATGTCCATCAACGACCAGCCACACATCGGGTGTAGGTTCCTGGCTGCCTACTTCCTGGTCTTCAACGACCCCAACAGTTTGGGCGAGACGTTGAATCTGCTGGTGGCCCCGTGACCCAAAATATCCACCATCTTGGAGCTGGCCCACATCCACCCCCAGGCTAGAAACCTGGCCTCACATAAAACCCTGGAGAGAGTGCCTGTGGTCAGCCTGGGGCCATGAATACCTCCTGGTGATCCTGGGCTGAACCACTCGCTGCCTGGAGGTGGTCCGCCTCCACCGTGCCACATCGAAAAACGTCACCAAGGAGCTGTTCCTGCTGTGCAGCCACATTGGCATCCTCAAAGACATCATCATGGACCAGGGCACCCCCTTCATCTCCAGGCCAATGGGGGACCTCTGCCGGGTTCTCCAGGTATGTCACCTGTGCACCTCAGTCTACCATCCCCAGACAGCATTGCAACCAGACGATGAAGAGGATTCTGCACCGCGTGATTGCAGAGGACAACTGCACACAACTGGGACCTGATGATCCCACATGGCATGTTATAAGCCTTTTTTTATTTAGCTGTAAGCGCGCAATCTGCTGTGGTTCCCTGAGTATTGTACCTGAGTCAGTGTCTGGTTCTCAAAAGCCTCTAGAGTCTTCCCTTAAGGCCCCAGTGCCTCACACTGGTGTTTCGGTCTCTCAGTCCCTATCGCCTATGCCATCTCCCTAGCTTCATGCTATAGTTCCTTAGTTCCTAGGTCTAGTGTTTATGCGTCACAGTCCAGCTCCCCAGATTGTACGTCCCTCTCTAGACCCTCTGTGTCTCTGTCTCATGTGTCTCTTTGTAGGGAGTATATACCTAGTCCCGTAGATGGCTCCCTGTCCGGTTCATCTGCCCACCATCTGCCCAGTTTTCCTGTCAGTCGATCCAGGTCCCCTGTTGGCTTCTCAGGTTTATTCCAGTCCGTGTCTTGTCCACCCGTTCTGTCTTCAGTCAGTCTTCCCTTCAGAGGTGTCTTGCGCTGCGGTCCAGTTGTTGTTTTGCCCCCGTCTCTAGCCGGTGTGCCAGACCAGTCCCTAGTTTACCTCCTATTACTTTTACAAAGGAGCATGAAATCACTTCGCAAACCTTCCATCTATCAGCCGATTTGATCTAACCCGTCACCAGTACACGGACTCAGTTGATTAAGTAGACAATGTTTGATAGCAACAGCTTTTCTCTGCCTCACGAGTCATGCGATAAATCTGACGTGCTACCAGTTAACAGTTCAAATATTCACATATCCCCGTGATCACCCAGATGAAGGTTTGTTTTAAAGTAACCAACAGTTTAATGTTTAACTAACAGTTTGCTAATGACTCATAATTGTATTCTAATTTAGTTACTTGGTGTTTGGTAATGAAGGGCCTACATTGCATCAGCAGCTCTGATTCAATGACAAACAACTCATTCATAAGAAGACAACTGATGGCACTTAAATTTATAGCAACTAGTTTCTAAGTAATTAATCATTTGATTGTTAATCATGAATAAAATAATAAATGATGTGTCAGGCAATGGTATGCAAAATCACGATCCTACTATACAGCTACTTCAATTAGGGCACAATCATTTAGCAATCATTTTTTTATTTATCAATCATTGGACACCAATTTGGAAGTTGAAAACAAATATTTTCGCACTTTGTCAACAATTATTAAATGATCAATATGTTTATTTTAAATGTTGCCAGAAACGTCGTTAGAAAGTAGCAACAGAACTTAACCCAACTCCAATCAGCACCAATCAGAGGCAGCATTTTTATTGATGTCATCATATAGACTTCTCACAAAGTATTTTACAGTATTTTTAAACTATGAAATATAAAACACTACAGTACTTTGATACAAAATATGAAGCCATTTTCATCAACCCTATCAAATAAATTACTAAATCCTATTTTGTATTTAAAATAGGTATTTTGAATACACGTATCATAAATACTGCCCATCCCTGAGTATACCCATGTCTCCAGGCACCATATTACAGTCTTTGCCTTAAAGTATATATTGGAATGATGCGCTTTCAAATGTCTTTTGATGACATCCGAAAGCGCATCATGGAAAAAAAAAACCTCTCTTTCCAAAATCCTCCTATCCAACTATAGAAGTTAAATAAGAGAGAATTTAGTTCAGTCTTATTTTTGTCAACCAAAATGAAAAGTGTTTTTCATTTAGTTTTTCTGTTTCTGTTTAGTCAGTAATTGTCTCCTCAACTGCCACTGAAAAATAGGTATTTAACAAATATTTTCCTCTTTTTTGTTGACGAAATTAACACTGTCATAAACACATTCTCCATTGCTCTCTAATATACTATCCTATTACCGTTTCCAAGAACCTAGCTAAGCAATACTCTTAATAGTTATCTTGTCTACTACCTACTCTTTCTTAAGTCTCAAATAATAGCTAACCAACACTCTAAATTATTCTCTTATTTAACTCTCAAATTACTGTTCTATGATTAATAATAAACAAATATCTAGCTCTATTTTAGAATCTCTTGACTCTTTCAAATACTTCTTTAATTTCTATACGCATGCATGTCTCAAACACACCTCTTGAATGAATCAGATTTCATTCACCTTTTATGCACGCAGTTCAAAAACAGCCATTCTGAAAACGACACCTGTTGGTCCCTGTTGGAACTCAAAGGTGATGTTGTGACGTCCAAAGCTTCAAACATCATTGGTCATGTGGTGTTGTACTTTGAAACGAGCTTCTGGTACACTGCATCAAAACAGTAGAGCTCGGAAAATTGAACGGTGCTTCGTAGCTTCGGGTTCATTCGTCCTATCCCGTTTTGTTATTTTGCTCCTTGCTTGGTTTTCTGTTTAATTATGAGAAGGAAAAGTCAATTAAAGAAAATGAAACAAAGAAATGAAGCTCATGAATGCACATTAATCCTTTTAGTACCATGAATGGAAATCGTTACAGTTAGCAAATAACAATCACTGTTTTAATTGCCTAGTTTAAATACGAAAAGAAAAAACCACAATTCAGGTGTTAAAATCCATTAAATAAACACCATAACATTAGTTGAGGACAGGTAGTAACATTCATTTCAATAAAAGAATTGCATATTAGCCTATTACTGTGCTTTCAATCTTGAGTATGGCACTGTGGTAATTCTGCCACAAACATTACAGTTTGAAAAGAGTTCAAGGGGCCACATTTAAAGGATACATGATTTAAAAACTACAGCAATTTTTCTTTGTGATACTATATCAAGTTTTATATCTGCGTGTAACGGTAGGAAAATTTGAAATAGTCACTTTGGTGCTGTTCATAAGATTCTTCATATATTATGGCTATATATCAATTTACAATATTCTCACTACTGTCAGAACTGTGGGCTTACAGCCCCCTGTGAGAAACCAGCCTCTAATTACAATAAACCTTTTCTACAAAGCAAGCCATTTCCATGTCCACATAGGTAGATTCATCTTAGTCAGGAATACATTTTTATTGACATTCATCATGTATTAATAACATTCATATATGTAGTCATACGTTTCTTTAAATCTAACTATATAAAAAATCTAAATATTTGAAAAAATAAACTAACAGAAATTTTCCCCATGATTCTCAATTTTTCTCATTTGCTTAGATTGAAAAATTCTAGACAATGATCTTACACTCTGAGTGGCTGTTGATAGAGTTTCAGCTATCAGAAATGAGGGGAAGCATCGGGCACACACTTATACACTGAGTGTAGAAAACATTAGGAACATCTTGTCTTTCCAGTGTTCGTTATTTAAATGTAAGTCAATGTCAAAAAAGACTAGTTTGCAAACACTACCTTAATGTTACAATAATTTTGGATTCATAATAAAAACATTGTGCATAATAATAAGTCAGTTGCATATGGAGGAAATATAACCCTTTACAAGTTAAACTCAGGTTATTATTAAGTCATCTAATAGGTGTTTGACCTGCCGTCTCAGCTCCAAGGTCTTACGCTGCTATATTATTGTGCCGTAGGAGTAGGGTCAGTTCTCCTTCCCCACTGTAAATCCTTGTAAATCTAAGAAATGCACTCTAAAGTTTCCTTGTGTCCTGCCCTGTTTAAACTTAGGAGGACATGAGGTCTTGGCCCACACCTCCGGAGTACCAGGCTTGAAAGACTCATTGCTGTCCCTGTCCAAAGTCCTCCTGGTTGTGTTGCAGATCATGACGATTATGACTTTTC
This sequence comes from Esox masquinongy, assembly GCA_016801175.1. Taxonomy (NCBI): domain Eukaryota; kingdom Metazoa; phylum Chordata; class Actinopteri; order Esociformes; family Esocidae; genus Esox; species Esox masquinongy. The sequence continues at coordinate 131,301 of JACXGI010000331.1, forward strand.
CTCTAAGTAACGGCACATCTCAATGAATGATTCAGTGCCTGTTGAGCGGTGCTCTTGGGCTGACAGGACTTGGATGTCAAAATCTGCCCATATCCCTCCTTTTGCTTTAGCAGAGCTTGGGGTAGGTGTAGGAATCACTGATGAAGCAAGACTTGATATAGGTGTGGAGACAGAGCTTGGTACAGGTGTTTTGGTAGAACCTGGTGGTGTTGACTCTGAAGTGGGCTGATTTCCTGCATTTCAGTGAGGATTCGGTTTTTCATCGTTTCCACATTACCTCTGTCACGAATTGCAAGGTTTTTAAACCTCATGTCCAAGAACGTGCTGGCAGCAAGACTGTGAATGGTTTCTTCATTGATATTGCAGTGCTAGTTCTGTGGCAAGAGAGCTACCTTGATGCTCAGTGGCTGCAGTTGCTCTGAGAAGAAGTGGTACAAGGCGAATAACTTTTGATAGAGAAACATGTATTTTGGATTAAACTTCCCACGTTGTCTCTTCGAAGGGTCTCAGAGCCTCAATGGTTAAGTAGATCCCGGAAAGCTCTTCATTGCTTAAGCACAGGGCGTTCTATCCAAGTAGACAGAAGGCTGTAGTTGCTGCTTCCCTCTGCTCATGGAGACTCTCCAACATGAATTCCAACTTGTTTCTACTGACTGAATCAGTTCATGCTCTGCTGCCTTCAGTTGCTTTTGAATGTTTTTGAGTTTCTCTATGGCTTCCTTACTGTGGTGGAAAAAAGAACCATGCTACCGCATTTTTCCATGAGCTGAACCACTTGAGGAACAGATTTAGTCCCATCTTTTACAGTAACATCAAGTTTAAGGTGTGGGCAAAACAGGGGTAGTGGCTCCACCCAGCCTTGTCCACAGCAGAAACCATATTTGCAGCATTGTCTGTGAACTACTACCACCTTCTGGGTTATGCCCCATTCATCTGTTATGCTTTTAAGTGTGGAGAAATTCCATAATCGGGATAATCGTAAATTGGCATAATCCTCACGTGAGTGACTTGACAAAGTTCTGCCAGTCGCTGAAGTTTCCCTGACTGCTTGTTTTATTTTACAAGTAGAGCTCACAGCTCATCGCACGTTGTGCTATGCCAGATGCATGCAGAAAAAAACCTGTTAACAAACCGCAAATTGTAGAAAATATTCATAGGATATACATATATCTCTTTCTAATTATAAATTTGTTTATATTGTAGGCTAATTGTTAACGCTTTCCTACTAAAAATGACAAGACAAATAGAAAATCATTTTCGCCGGCCACTGTCGATCTGCATGATCTGCACAATACATGATGCGCACAACATAACAGGGAGCTGTTGTAATGATTTATAAAGTTATTATGAAGAATCGACACATCAAATAGGCCTATCCTTAGCTAATAAGGCACATAAAATGCACACGGAAGTGCATGCACCCACAGGTCAGTACTGTTAAGAAATGAAATCTATTTTCACCCCTGATCCTTAGATAAGTGACTTGAAAAATCTCTTTCCAGTCACCGAAGTGTTCCTGACTACTTGTTTTATTTAACTGGTGGAGCGCATATCTTAATATATATTTTTTAGAGTACAGTACAACGAAATGTACAGTACAACGAAATGCAGTTAGCATCTAACAAGAAGTGCGAATAGAGGAGGGCAGAAAATGTACTTGTATTAAGTATAATACATGTTACGTTATGTGCAATGAAGGCAAATGCAGTACAAATGGCAATTTTAAATGCCATTAAACATCCTCTGCAATATATTTTCAATGAAACTGGCAACCATATACATTTAGAGATGTACATGTTATTGTAGTATTAGTTAATCATTAAAAACCTTCTTTGATATTATTTTATTGTAATGGATTTTTAAATGCACAATAACAATATTTATGTAATGGAAGAAAATCCGATCAACCATTTTGAGCTAGAAACCAGAGCTGTTATTGGGATTGTTATTAATCGGGATAAAATCGTAAATCGGGATAATTTTGGCCGGGATAATTGTGTAATTGTGACATGAAATTCTCATATCGTCCAACCCCTAATTGGGATATTCCCTGTTTTGCAAATGGGCTGTTACCTTGTAGTGTGTGAAAGATTATTATACCTTTATTTCACCAAGCAACAGAGACCAAGGTCTCTTTTACAGCTGGGCCCTGTACTGTTTACACATGCAGTTTAGGTACAATGATTAAAAACAGACCGAAAAAACGTAGAGAACAGACAAAACAAGTTGATCACTGATAGCAAAAGACAAAATTGAATGTTTTAAACACAGGTGTTATTCCTTTAGAGGGCTATAGTGGATACTGGGCCTCGCAGGGACTGCGGGGTCCCTTAGGTGTAATCCAGGGGCGGGGTCTTTGCTGAAATCAATATTGATATTACAGCAAATAATAGGAACAGATTTTCCAAACAAATGCAGTTCGATTGTCTTCTCACATTGGTGGCAGTACACAGAGCATACATATACCACTGCTCAAAAAATTAAGGGAACACTTAAATCACACATCAGGTCTCGATGAACTAAATATATTAAAAATCAAAATCTTTACTGTACATTGTGTAATTCGTTGATAGGAAAATTACATTACAATGGGTCAGTTGAAACCAAAATCACTAATCAAATGAGGGCTGGATTCAAACTAACACCGAAAATCAAAGTAAACAGTTGAAATCAAAGGCTGTCCTAACTGGCGTGAATTTCGTTGCGGCAACTCGTAATGTGACTCAGTAGTGTGTATGGCCCCCACGTGCATGCATCCACACTCGACAACGTCTGGGCATGCTCCTGATGAGATGGCAGATGGAGTCTGTTTCTGACAGTTTGCTCAGAAACATGCACACCAGCCCGCTGGAGGTCATTTTGTAGAGCTTTGGCAGTGCTCCTCCTGTTCCTCCTCGTTCAAAGAAGCAGAAACCAGTCCTGCTGCTGGGTTGATGCCCTTCTACGGCCCTGTCCAGCTCTCTTCATGTAACGGCCGTCTCCTGGTATCTCCTCCATGCCCTTGAGACTGTACTGGGAGGCACAGCAAACCTTCTTGCTGGAGGAGCTGGACAGCTTATGCAACCTGAATGGGCTGCAGGTACTGCCGCCTCATGCTACTAGTAGTGACAAAGACACTAGCAAAATGCAAAACTTGAGAAGAATCGGTCAGCAAGGATAAGGAGAAAGCAACTGTCTGTGGCCACCACCTGCAAAACCATTCCCTTGTTGGCACTCCAGTGCACCTGTTGTCACTTTCATTTGCACCAAAACAGGTGACATTGATTCACAATCGCTTATGCTTCCTAACAGGACAGATTGATATCCCTGATATCCCTAATTATCCCTGTTATACTGTGATGATTACATGTTCCCTTAATTTTTTTGAGCAGGGTACATTGTACTGATGAATAATATGTAAATAACTAGGCAATACTTTATTTTGACAGTCTCAAAAGTGTGTCTGTAGATGCCCTACAGATTGTCTATTGAATATCAGTAACCATCTATTAACCTTAGCAAGCAGTTGCTTATCAAAAGATTTTGTTGTTTGTTGAACATTTGTTGATACTATTACTATCTATTGAATATCTACAGATGGAAATTGGGACTCTCAAAATAAAGTGTAACCAATAACTAAAATATGTCTTTAATGAAGTACAGTACCTGTATCGGATACTGTGAAATACAATGCAGAAATATACTGTATCTTTCTTTACAGTAACTCACAGGCAACTGTTTATAGTGAATTTTTCATACTCTAGACTGGTTCTTTGCAAGTATGAAAAGGTAGTCCTGTTAAAAATTTGAAAACCATCTTGTTCTGCCCCACTTAACTATGTTTAACTTCATGCAATGCAATGTAATATTGGTAAATAATTTGTGTTATTTTACAGTACAGTACAGGTTTGTGGCGGCCAGGAATTTGTGGTATTATTATTATGGTAATATGGTAAGCTAAAAATAAGTTGTATCAATGTATTTGTATCAACCATAGAGGAAGGTAAGTTGGTAATGTCCGGCACAGCGCACTGTAAAATAAATAGTGCCAAGAAAACTGTATTATTTTATTGCATAAAGGCAACTTAATGAACAGGGATTATAGGCATGTAATCTATGACATTCAGTACAGTAGATTTGATTTAATGTAGTTCTATGGTTATGACCTGTACCCCCGGGGTTAAATAAGGAGATGGTTACCCCACTATAGTGGTGGGGAGGAGGAGTAGTGTGTACCAGAGATTTACCTACTGTACACACAAGGTTGACAAATGCATTACAGTTAGTAAAGCATTGCATGCATCTGTCATCACTTTTGTGCAAAAGTTTGCTCCAACCTTTTTTGTGCAAAAGTTTGCTCCAACCTTGAACTTGAATGATCCATGAATGTCATTAATTAGTTAGGAACTCCACTCACCTGGTTGTCTCAGTTTTAATTGTACAAATTAGAAGGAAAAAACAAAAACTAGGAGACATTAGGCCCTCAGTGGAAGTGTTTGAAACTCCTGTTCTAGGATATTCACATTAGTCAGCAATCAACTCTAACGTTGTAGATGTATGGACAGGCTGTTTACCGGCAGTCATTTGTTTCCGCTTGTTTGCTTCCAAAAAGAATGCACCAAACTCTGCAGTAGTACATGGTTCATTTAAACACAGAATTATTATATAATTTATTTAGTCAATGCGTTTTGATAATGCATGATGCTGCTGTATAAGCCGAGACATGATAACATACAACAAGGTTATCACTCTATAGTCCATGTACATGCACAACTCCTTGACAGTAATAATCATTGTTTTTTTTCAAAAAGCACAACTAACTACAAATGTTAATAAAAAAATATTTAATAGTACAGTTTTATTAATCCCAGAACTCTGTGGTGAATGATGCAACAGATGATCGGTAATTTTTACACGCTATGGGCTTCAGCACTTGGCGGCCTCACTCTGTGAGTTTGCGTGGTCTACCACTTCGTGGCTGGGCTGTTGTTGCTCCTAGGTGCTTCCACAATTATAGCCCTTACAGTTGACCAGGGAAGATCTAGTGGACAAGAAATTTCACAAACTGACTTGTGGCAAAGGTGGCATCCTATGGCAGTGCCACATTAAAAATCACTGAGCTCTTCAGTACGACCCATTGTACTGCCAATGTTTGTCTAAGGAGATTTCAAGGCTATGTGCAGGTTTTTATGCAGCTGTGAACAATGAGTGTGGCTGAAACACCTGAACTCAATAATAAGTAAGGGTGTCCACATACTTAGTGTATTTCACAAAACTGTTATAACTGAAAGGCATCACTCAATAAGTAATAGTGATATGACTCACCACTAAGAAAAATATGTATAGATATAGTGACCTCTGGAAAAAATTAAGAGACCAATTTTTTCTTAAATCAGCATCTTTACAAGAATGGCAGCCATTCTATTCCAGTGACTGTTGTCAATGTCAAAGTCTTTTATTTATCAAGTGCACCGAATAACATGCGTCATTCTGAACATTGACCTTCTTGTGACGTGGCACGCATGTCGACATCTACGTAGTAATTAAGAAATATATAAAGCAAAAATAATAACAGAAAATACAAAATATACATATAACAACAGTGACTAGAAAAAAATTAAATTAATCTAGAAATGGGATTATGGACAGTATGAATAGAAATCTTAATATTATAAGTGTTGTATTGCCTATAGATGGATAAATTAAAATGTGCTAAGGTACATGAATGTAAATAGAAAGTGACCAGAGCATATGTAGTGTACATTTGATCAATTGATCAGTGTTCCTCATTCAAAACCTCCCTTTTCGACTGTTTTGGAAAGCAAAGAAAAAGGTACAGTGGTCTCTTAATTTTTTCCGGAGCTGTATATGTATATATATATATATATATATATATACATATATATACACACACACATGCACACACACACGCACACACGTCTCACAACACATTTTGTACACAAACAGTCCGCCACTGGGTACTATTTAATGAAGCTGCCAGTTTTGAGGAACAGTGTGGCGTCTGTTTCTCAAACTAGACACTAATGTATTTGTCCTCTTTTGCAGTTGTGCACTAGGACCTCCCACTGCTCTTTTTGTTCGGATTCTTTTATGGGAGTAGTACACATTGTTGTACGAGATCTTCAGTTTCTTGGCAATGTTTTCCATGGAATAGCCTTCATTTCTCAGAAGAATAAACTGACAAGTTGCAGAAGAAGGGTCTTTGTTTCTGGACATTTTGAGCATGTAATCGACGCAAACGCTGATGCTGAACAGGCCTAGAATAAAAAGGCCAGGTTTATTGCATCGTTAATCAGCACAGCAGATTAACACTTTTATAATGATCAATTAAAAAATAATAAACAAGGGTTAGGAAACACAACATGCCATTGGAACACAGGAGTGATGGTTGCTCATAAAGGGCCTCTGTACTGTATGTCTATGTTGATATTCCATAACAAATCTGTCGTTTCCAGCTACAATATTCATTTACAACATTAAAAATGTCTACACTGTATTTCTGATCAAATTTAAGTTATTTCAATGGACAAAAAAATGCTTTTCTTTCAAAAAACAAATTTGTAAGTGACCCCACATTTTTAAACAGTAGTGTATACACCGGTCAGCCATAACATTATGACTACTGACAGGTGAAGTGAATGACACTGATAATCTCGTTATCATGGCACCTGTCAGTGGGTGGGATATATTAGGCAGCAAGTGAACATTCTGTCCTCAAAGTTGATGTGGTAGAAGCAGGAAAAATGGGCAAGCGTAAGGATCTGAGCGACTTTGACAAAGGCCAAATTGTGATGGCTAGACGACTGGGTCAGAGCATCTCCAAACCTGCAGCCCTTGCGGGGTGTTCCCGGTCCGCAGTGGTCAGTACCTATCAAAAGTGGTCCAAGGAAGGAAAAGCGGTAAACTGGCAACAGGGTCATACACATTTAGAACTGCCCCTCGACGGGTCAGGGCTGTTTTTGCGGCAAAAGTGGGACCTACACAATATTAGGCAGGTGGTCATAATGTTATGGCTTATCGGTGTATGTAACAACTGAAAAATGCAAGTATGATGGCAATTCTAAATGTGCAATGGAAGTAAATTGAATGTGAAAGGTGCATGTGCAACTGAAATGCAGCGATAGCAACAGTGAGGTTCCCAAGGCAAACACGTACCTGTAACAACTGAAAACTTCCATTATCACTCTTTGCAAGGCAGTGTCAGAGTCCAGTACTACAAATGGAGTAGTGCAACAAGGTCCCTGAGAGGCGGTGGGCAGAGTATGATTATTGATGAGTTCAGCAGGGTTACAGTAGATGGAAAGAAACTGTTCCTGAGCCTGCTGGTGAGGGAACTGAGACCTGTACTGCCTACCTGCTGGTAGGAAGGCAAACAGTTTGTGGCATGGATGTGAAGGGTCTCTGATGATGCTGCGCGCCCTGTGCAGACACTGCTTGTGCTGGAGGTCTACAGTGGCTGGGAGCTGGGCACCAGTGATGTGCTGGGTGGTTTTCACCACCCATTGCAGGGCCTTCTGGTTGGCAACGGAGCAACCGCTAAACCACACTGTGATGCAGTTAGTCAGAATGATCTTGATTGTGCAGCAGTAAATGTTCACAAGGATCTTGGCGGACAGGTGGGCCTTCTTCAAACTCCTCAAAAAGTACAAGCGCTGCTGCGCCTTTTTGAACAGGGCTGAAGTGTTGAGGGTCCAGGAGAGGTCCTCGGAGATATGGACGCCCAGGAATTTGAAGCTGGACACACGCTCCACCTCAGTGGCTTCGATGAGAACTGGGGCGTGAGTGTAGCTTTTAGACTTCCTGTAATCCACAATGAGCTCCTTGGTTTTCTAAGCATTGAGGGGCAGGTTGTTGTCAGCGCACCATGCCACCAGGCGCTTGAACTCCTCTCTGTAGGCTGACTCGTCATTGTGACTGATCAGGCATATCACCATGGTGTTGTCTGCAAACTTGACGATGGTGTTGGAACTGTGTACAGGAACGCAATCGGGGTTGAAGCGGGAGTACAGGAGGGGGCTCAGCACACAGCCTTGTGGAACACCAGTATTCAGGATCAGGGTGGAGGAGGTGAAGTTGTCTAACCTGGCAGACTGGGGTCTGTTGGTTAGGAAGTCCAAAGTCCAGTTGCAGATAGATGGGCTGATCCCCAGGTCATAGAGTTTGTTGACCAGCCTAGAGGGGATGACCGTGTTGAATACTGAGCTAAAGTCTATGAATAGCAGTCTCACATAGGTGTTGGTTTTTCCAGGTGGGTCAGGGCAGAGTGTAGAGCTGTGGAGATGGTGTCCTCTGTAGATCTGTTTGACCAGTAGGCAAACTGGTAGGGATGCAGTGTTGGGGGGAAGCAGGACTTAAGGTGGGCCAGAACTAGTCTTTCGAAGCACTTCATGATTGTGGAGGTGAGTGTGACAGGTCGGAAGTCATTAAGGCTAGACGCAGTCGACTGCTTCGGCACTGGCACAATGGTTGCTGTCTTGAAGCACGTTGGAACAACTGCCTGGGCCAGTAAAAGGTTGAAAATGTCAGTAATGACCTAGGCCAGCTGCCCAGCACATGCTCTGACTACACGCCCGGGGATGCCACCAGGACCAGCAGCCTTGCATGCATTCACCCTGCGCAGTGCCGACGACACATCTGCGGTGGATAGTCTGAGGGGGAGGTTGTCTGGGGGGTTCAGCTTTAATGGCTGGCTCTTTGTTGTCCCTGTCGAAGTGGGCATAGAACCTGTTTTACTCATCTGTGAAGGAGACATCACTGGCTGTGGAGGTAGGGTTCTTTGGCTGGTAGTGTGTGATGGCTTGGATGCCCTGTCACATGCGTCGGGGTTCAGAGTTGTTGAAGTGCTCCTCAATCTGCAGTTTGTGGTCAGTTTTAGCCATCTTGATGCCCCTTTTCAGGTTGGCCCAGGATGAGCTGCAGGCCTCCGCATCGCCAGATCTGAAAGTAGCGTTGCATGCCTTTAGCAGTTGTTGGACCTCTTTGTTCATCCACGGCTTCTGGTTGGGGAAGGTCTTTATTAGTTCATGGGTGGTGACATTGTTGATGCAGATGTTGATGTAATCCAAAACGGAAGAAGCATATGTTTCAATGTCCGTATGGGAGTCAAGGGTGGCATGAGTGGCAAACAAACTCCAGCCTGTGTGTTGAAACTGGTGCTGTAGAAGTGAGTCTGACCCCTCTGGCCACACTTTGACTGTCCTCACTGTTAGTTTCACATGTAATAAGGGGTAAATACTTGGGGAGTAGGAAAAGGGAAAGATGATCAGACTGACCCAGGTGGGGGAGGGGAAAGGCTTTGTAAGCCTCCAGAGTGTTTGTATACACATGATCTTGTGTTTTGTCTCCTGTGATGGGGCAGAAGACATTTTGGTGGAATTTGGGAAAAACAGTTTTCAGATTTGAGTGGTTGAAATGGCCTGCAATTACCAAAACACCATCTGGGTGTTCTGTCTGCTGTTTGCTAATGGCCGCCTGCAGTTCTTTAATTGCTAGCTTAGCATTAGCATCCGGGGGTATGTAGACTGCAATAACAACAATAGATGTGAACTCCCGAGGCAAGTATACAGGCCTACATCTAATCATCAGGTACTCCAGATTGGTTGAACAGAGACTCCCGGTTAAGTTAGTGTCTGTACACCATGTTTTGTTTACATAAATGCACAGCCCACCTCTTATGGTCTTGTCGGAGTCCTCTGCTGTCTGATCAGCTCTGTAGACGTCACACCCTTCCAACTCTATTTCGCTGTCGGGTATATTGTTTTTAAGCCACGTTTCCGAGAAAATCATGATGCTGCAATCCATAATCCATTTTTGTGAGATGATTCTTGATCGTATTTCGTCCATTTTGTTCACCAGTGACTGTAAGTTAATGAGGAAAAGGCTAGGTAGTGAAGGCTGATGGGGGGCTAGCATTATCAAGTAAATTACTGCTAATTTGCAAAAACTGGGTAGACGTTGACCAGTGCGATGTACACGCGGTGCCATCATGCTCTAGACAACGTCAGAAAGAGTGCTCTCCCGCTTCTACTTGCCAAAAAGGAGGTAAGGGAGATGTTGAGGATGGGAGTGGTAGATCCCTTGTCCAGCCCCTGATCCAGTCCCATAGTTCTCATGCCCAAACCAGAGGGATCGTTAAGGTTTTGTAATGACTTTAGAGGCCTTAACACTAGAACCGCCAAATGCCAACAGCCCACTTAGCGTTGGTATCCAAATGGTACCCAGGCGCTAATCGCCCCTCACTGAATGCCTGACGTCAATGGATGAATGCACAATACTCCCAGAAGGATGATCAGACCTTGGTTGAATTTGAATAACTTACAAATGGCTTAATTAGGCTATTACAGAAACAATACAAACAATTTAGGCTACTTATCACACGTTACCGTTTTTCAAAAGGAGATTCATCTTATTGTGCAGGCTAATTCATCAAATGTAAATCTACAAATGTATTATCCTAAAAAAAGTATTCACTAAACGAAATGCCAAGGATATTGTTTAGCAGTCACAACTCACTAATTCAAGAAAGATATTACAATCTACTGTTTTTATTTTAGGAGAAAAAGCTAAACAAAATCACACACACATCATATCATCTCTCTTTGATTTTTCTCTTCTTATTTTACTGAAGATTAAGATATTGCATACATGTTGTTTATATTCTTTTTCAGTTGTTTACACATACATGTCTACCTCAGGAACCTAGTCTAATCGAATCTAATGAATAGCAAGGGAATAGCAATGACGTCAATGAATGAATGGGCGATAACCCCCTCATCAACCCAGACACACCTATGCATGTGACTGAAGTGTGATGATCAGGGTAGGAAGTGTATATAATCTGAACTCTGTGAGCAAGTCAGACACAACTCAGACACAATTTACAGCGTTTAGTTCACAATGGCAAACCAAACCCGACAATTTGACGCCCTGACAGCATTGCAGATGCTGCAAGATTTAGATGAGATGGAATCAGATGGAGGATCCAAAATAGATCCCAAAATCGACGAGTTGGATGCCGGCTCTTCATCTGATTCAGATACTGAACCCACAGCCAATGCCTGAGCCTCCTCGCAAAAAAAAAAGAAAAAAAGAAACAAACCAACGGCGACTCCAAATGCCACTGCGAGATACATTTTATCAACTTTATAAATTTTATTTCTACGAATATGCTGTAGCCTATGTGTTATTCATTCTTTGAAATGTATTGTGTTTAACAAGCAACCGTGCTTTAGGCCTATGTAGACTATTCATGCACATATCCGTTGATTGTCGCAAACTAGTCGATAATGTCTCTAATTTTTTCTTGTACATCATCAAAATGAAAACTAAATACTAAAGGATTTACCTTTGAATAATTGAAGTGTTGAGTCATTTTCATTTTTTACATTTGTAGGGCCTAATAAATGAATTAAAATACTATAGCCGGTGTTAATAAAAATAATCGTTCTGTCCATTCTTTTTTTAGTTTTTTTTCATATGATAAAACCTTAAATACAAACACATTCTTTTATATTTCAAATTCATTTACCATTTAAAACAAACAAATTCTGTAATTCATTATTTTTTATACTTCTAGATAGTTTGATGACGACTCATGCTCTGGCTGGATGGTGATGCTGCGGAGGAGAATGTCCATGCTAATAGGGACGATTCGTATGCTAATGATGCCAAACGGTGTTTGGCTCTGGCGGTTATAGGGGGTAAAAAAGGCCTGGCGGTTCTAGTGTTGATGCCATATCAAAGTTTGATGCGTATCCTATGCCCAGGGTGGACGGCCACCTTCATCTTCACCTTAGACTCTACCAATATGTCCGTCTACCAATCATGGGGCGGCTGCAACCTTCCAGTGGCTGATGGACACACTGCTCCAATTCCATCAGGAGTATGCAGCGGCCTACATCGACGACAACGTCATTCACGCAGACAACTGGGACGACCACCTTCTGAAGCTACAAGCAATCCTGACGAGCTTGGAGGCGGCGGGACTGATGACCAACCTAGCCAAGTGTCACCTAGGCCTAGATGAGGCTGAGTACCTAGGGTACACCATCGGCAGTGGGTTAATCAAGCCCCAACAGGAGAAGACCAGGGCGGTGAGGGAGTGGCCCCACCCGAGAGACAAAAAGGGAGTACGAGCATTCTTAGCCTAACAGGCTACTACAGGAGATTTGTGCACGACTATGTGGGCATCACAGCCCCGCTCACGGAACTGACAAGAAAGGCTGACCCCGCCCGACTTCGGTGGAACGCTCAGGTCTTTCAGAGGCTCAAAACGATCTTGTGCAGTGAGCCTGTATTGAGAAGGCCTGATTTTAATGCAACCTTCTCTGTCTCCACAGATGTTTCTGACATAGGGATAAGAACGGTGCTCTCTGTTCCCCGGGGAGGAAGCCCACACTATCCTCTTCATTAGTATGAAGCTGATGCCAAAAGAGCGTAATTCCGCAACAGAAGCTCTTGCTATAAAATGGGCTCTGGAGTTTCTGCGGTACTGCCTTCTGGGGAGGAGGTTCCACCTGATCACGGATTACGCCCCCCTCCGGTGGATGGCTGGGAAGAGAGACTCCAACAGTCGCATCACACGTTGGTTTCTCGTTTTCTCTTGTTTCCCCGAAAAAGGTCTTGATTAGGAGGATGTGAGAGTCACATGGAGAGCAGAGGGGCATGGAGTGGAGCGGGAGTTCTCAACCTAGCACAGATCAGTGTATTGTCCTTTGGGCGTTGGTTTTGATTTATGTTTTGAGCAGTTTTTCTTTTGATTTTTCTTTGAAGAAAATATACAACCATAATTTACCTGTTACTTATCGTCTGTGAGTCTCATTTACGCTGTCCTGCACCAGATCAACATTTTGTGCGGTATAACTAGTCCTGCAAATCCACACACACACACACACACACACACGTCTCACAACACATTTTGTATATAAACAGCCTCCTGCAAGTCCAGAATTGTGAATGGGTCTAGGTGTTGATATGCAGGAGAGAAACTGCTGCACTATGTTACTGGATCATGGCGACTGAAAAGTGTAGCTTTTCAATCGGTAGCGGATAGCAGTCAAATCAAATTACAAAAAATCCGATGTTTTTGGTAAAAGACAGTGGACTGGAAGCAGCAGTTGTCCGATGAAGTTGCAGGGACAATATGATCTGGTCAACTTAAAATAAATATGTAACAAAGTGAATAAGACATACCAAGGAAGGAAATATTGTTCTCTAGAGATTATTTGAATAGGCCACCTACCCACATACTGTAAATGTTATAACTGAAAATGCAACCAAAAAATTATGGAGACAAGGTTTGATTGTTATCAGAGTGTGTTATGCTTCATTAACTCATAACAATGGTTTGTTTCTTTAATTGACTTTTGAAATTAGAACTGAAAAAATTAATATTATCTTGGCTGATGCCTGTAACTTCATTAACCTCAGATGAAAGGGGACCTTACATTGCACCAATTTTTTTGCTCAAAACATTAACTGGCATACTGTAAGCACTAGTTTACTAGAAGTTCAAAATGGAACTTTACATTACCAACTGAATTTTGAATGATTGTAGTCATAGCAAAAGTGTGATGTATAAAACAGTCATATGTGCTAGGAGATAGTGCCTCTAGGCATCTCTATGAACCTGGGGGCCACAGTCAGGGCCTGACCGCAGAAGTGCCTCTAGGCATCTCTGTGCTGCTGTTTTGATTAGCCCCAATTAGAGGCAGCTGCTCCACGTTGCTTCTAATTGGGGACCCTATTTAAATTGCTCTTTTGGACCTTCAGTGTGTTGTGCCTCAGTTTGTGGTTTGCCTCTCCTTATGTCGTATTAGTGTTACGGTTAAAATGAGCTGTTAATAAATACTAATCGTTCTTAGCCTTAGCCCTTGCAACTATCTTGGTGTTTTGCTTTTCAAAATGTCCTTAATAAACTATATATGGATAAAGTCATAAGTTGTGACAGGGAAATATAAAATGCCTTGCTTGAAATACAACAACACAACCAGTAAATAAAGGAAAATTCAGATATTGAAATAGAGGCATAATTGCTATAGAATTGCATGTTGAGTGCATTACCAAATCATGTATTTGGCTTTCCCCATTGTTGCTCATTTCACTAGAAAAGGAAATATCTTAACATTGGACAATTCAAGTGTCTTCAGCACTGGCAAAATATTTTGTTCTTTAAATGAGAACATCCAACAATCAGCAGTAGGCCACCAGTCCTCAACATGTCCTTAATGTAGCCTAGGTACTAATGTCATTATTGTGGTTCCACCTGCCACCATCATATCAGCATTTTATCACATAACAACATAAAACTAGATAGCAGAGGGGCTGTTCTGCTCACGTGTTTTTATCTGCAGTATATGTTATATATTTAGTATATCTTTTAGCAAACACCAACCAGGAGCGCACTCTCAATGAATGTATAGACGTCTGCCCTCTTCTATTTATAATCAGATGGGGAGAAGAGATGTGCAACAGGGCTCACGTAGGTATCTATGGAGCCTTGATTGGGTAACTAATGCAAAGTAAATAAATGTAAAGTGTATAAAAATTTGACTGACTGAAAAGTGCCTGTTTACAAAAACCTGAGGGTGGATGGCTCTTAGATACCCTACTGTATAAGGATAAAGAAAAACAAACTTTTGTGATAATTTACTGAAAATAAGATACGTAAGTATCTCATGAACAAAAGTATTTAGACCCTTTATTCAGTACTTTATTCAGTAGAAATGCCTTTGGCAGGGATCACAGCCTTTGTCAAGGATCAAAGTGAGTACACTATGTCTACCTGCCTTGCACCCCTGGATTTGGGCAATTTCTCCTATTCTTCCTTGCAGATCCTCTCAAGCTCTGTGAGACTGGATGGGGAGCGTCGGTGAACTGTGATCTTCAGGTCTCCCCACAGATGTTCAATCGGTTCAAGTTCAAGCTTTGGCAGTTCAACTCAAGGACATTCATAGAGTTGTCCCAAAGACATTCCTTCCTTGGCTGTGCAATTCGGATCATTGTTTTGCTGAAAGATTAATTTTCTCTCAAGAATGAAGTCCTGTTCTCTCTTGGATCAATGACCTCTATGTATTTTATTCCGTTCATCCTGCCCTCAACCCTGACCAGTCTCCGAGTCCCTGCCACTGAGAAGAGTCCTTCAGATGTCATGTGATATGCCTTTCACTCAGAATTGGTTTC
The DNA here is from genome assembly GCA_016801175.1 of Esox masquinongy. Taxonomy (NCBI): domain Eukaryota; kingdom Metazoa; phylum Chordata; class Actinopteri; order Esociformes; family Esocidae; genus Esox; species Esox masquinongy. Next base: position 146,481 of record JACXGI010000331.1, read on the forward strand.
TCTCTAGCCACTCTACCATAAAGGCCTGAAGAATGGAGCTGCAGAAATGTTCGTCTTTACCTAACAAAGGCACTTCGTACCCAATATATTTATTAGCTCTAGAAAGAGTCTTGGTTGTTCCAATATTCGTCTAGTCTAGAATGATAGATCCCACTTTGCTCCTGGGAACTTTCATAGCTTTAGCATATTTTTGTATACATTTCCCCAGATCTACTGAGAGTTTGGCTTGGTTTTTGTTTGAGGACTCCTGAGTAAACAGCATCATCAAATGATCTGTATTAGCTTCCAGTTGACCTGCCATGCGCTGCTCACTGCCAAATATTTTTTGATTTTACTTATTATAAGCTAACTTAGTTATATCCCAAATTTACCAACATGTTCTTTTTGTCTTCATCCAACTCTTTTCATTCACCTTTTTCCACACTGGGACAATAATAATAATAATAAATGGAGCTACTCACCCATGACCAGCTGAAGCTAAGTAACCATTAAACTGTCTCATTGTAGTTGTTGTAACTTTGACATGGAGAATTAAATGTTAGGCATCAGACCTAATCATCAGTAAAGGGTAAAAAAGGAAAAAGCATCATCAGGAGACCAGGCACAAATTATAATAATACTGTTAGCTCCCTGACACAGTCCCTGCAGCATGACAACTTTCTCATGGTATCAAGGGGTTAAACGCTGCCAACCTTCTAAACTTGGGCTCGCTCTTTGAGCCGACAGACTTTCAACTGATTTTCCCCATTGGAGTCAAAATCAAGGCCCGAGCTGTCTTCTGGGGGGTTTGAGCGGTAGACAGCTTCCACCAGTAGCCCTAAAACACTGATAAACCTGGTCATTGGGGACTGCATTACCTGCAATATTGGACTAAAGAATCAGCGGACGATCATGCATTGTTTACCTGGGGGCAGGGCCGCAAACGTAGCAGCAGATCTGAGATTGGTGCTGGCAAAATCTAAAACTGGCAAACATGAGTACCAAGATATTGTTATTCACGTTGTCACCAACGATGTTGAAACAGTTAGAGGTTACAAAGGAGAACATAGCTTCGGCGTGTAAATTAGCTAAAAATATGTGTCAACATCAATTGTCTCTGGCATCCTCCCAGTAAGGGGTAGTGATGAGATCTACAGTTGACTCACACAACCCAATTGTGGGCTGAAAACAGAATTCTGCCCGTCTCAGGAGGTAGAGAGATAACTGGCTCTCTTTTTGGGACTCGTCCATAAAAAGGGCGATGCCTGACCTGCTGAAGAGCAACAGACTCCATCCTAGCCGGAGTGGTGCTCTTCTCTTATCTAACATAAACAGGAGCCTCACTCCTGCAGCCTCATCATGAAATAGGGTGCAGGTCTGGCAGCTGACTGTTAGTCAGTCTGCTAGCATCATGAAGCCTGTCGATAGCATAGTCAGAGTAGTTAGCATAGTTTTCTCCATTGAGACTGTGAATAGATCTCAAGACGGAGGGTTAGGGTTAGAACAAGGTGGTGTTCGCCATAGTAATCTAACTAGAATAAAGCCTTACTCCATTTCAGTCATGAACAAAAAGAGTGTAATAGTACCCCAAAATGGGACTATTTATTGTTAGATCCCTTGCAATAAATTGCTGATCATAAAATGGACATAAATGGCCTGGGTAAAACCTGGCTAAAGCTTGATTCATTTGCTGCCATACAGGAGGCCTCTCCTCCTTGTTACACTAGTGATCATATCCCTTGTGCAAACCATAAAGGGGGAACTGTTACTAATATTTATGACACCAAATATCAATTTACACTCAAATGACTGAGTTTCTGTCTTTTAAGGTTTTAGACATGAAAGCTATGCATGCTACTGAATCATTTTCCATAGCTACTATTTACAGCCACATTGGCCTTACGGTGTTCCTCAGTGACGTCCCAGAAATCTTATAAAACCGCAGTCATGGTAGATAATATTCATATTTTTGGCGATTATTATATGTACATGGAAAAGTCCAATGACCCTCTCAATAAGGCCTTTGAAGCCATTATTTACTCGGTGGTACCTTATAGTTATCTTTTCTTGTGGAATAGATATTGTAGATCTACAGGTGTCGCTCATTTAATTCCAGACTCAAGGGGGCGGTCCGCGACGAGGCTTGCCCCCTTATACCGCGGTATACCACGGCAAGTTGCAGTGCCGTGCGGCATGGACAAAAACATAAAATAAAAAATAAGAATGGCCACCAGGAGGCATCTGTGACAATATCTTTTCATGTGACAACACTGAAGAAATTACACTTTGCTACAATGTAAAGTAGTGAGTGTACAGCTTGTATAACAGTGTAAATTTGCTGTCCCCTCAAAATAACTCAACACACAGCCATTAATGTCTAAACTGCTGGCAACAAAAGTGAGTACACCCCTAAGTGAAAATGTCCAAATTGGGCACAATTAGCCATTTTCCCTCCCCGTTGTCATGTGACTTGTTTGTGTTACAAGGACTCAGGTGTGAATGGGGAGCAGGTGTGTTAAACTTGGTGTTATCGCTCTCACACTCCCTCATACTGGTCACTGGAAGTTCAACATAGCACCTCATGACAAAGAACTCTCTGAGGATCTGAAAAAAAGAATTGTTGCTCTACATAAAGATGGCCTAGGCTATGAAACTGAGCTGCAGCACAGTGGCCAAGACCATACAGTGGTTTAACAGGACAGGTTCCACTCAGAACAGGCCTCGCCATGGTCGACCAAAGAAGTTGAGTGCACGTGCTCAGTGTCATATCCAGAGGTTGTCTTTGGGAAATAGACGTATGAGTGCTGCCAGCATTGCTGCAGAGGCTGAAGGGGTGGGTGCTCAGCCTGTTAGTGCTCAGACCATACGCCGCACACTGCATCAAATTGGTCTGCATGGCTGTCGTCCCAGAAGGAAGCCTCTTCTATAGATGATGCACAAGAAAGCCCGCAAACAGCTTGCTGAAGACAAGCAGACTAAGGACATGGATTACTGTAACCATGTCCTGTGGTCTGATGAGACCAAGATAAACTTATTTGGTTCAAGCATGTGTGGCAGCAACCAGGTGAGGAGTACAAAGACAAGTGGGTCTTGCCTACAGTCAAGCATGATGGTGGGAGTGTCATGGTCTGGGGCAGCATGAGTGCTGCTGGCACTGGGGAGCTACAGTTCATTGAGGGAACCATGAATTCCAACATGTACTGTGACATACTGAAGCAGAGCATGATCCCCTCCCTTCGGAGACTGGGCCGCAGGGCAGTATTCCAACATGATAACGTCCCCAAACACACCTCCAAGATGACCACTGCCTTGCTAAAGAAGCTGAGGGTAAAGGTGATGGACTGGCCAAGCATGTCTCCAGACCTAAACCTTATTGAGCATCTGTGGGGCATCCTCAAACGGAAGGTGGAGGAGCGCAAGGTCTCTAACATCCACCAGCTCCGTGATGTCGTCATGGAGGAGTGGAAGAGGACTCCAGTGGCAAC
>JACXGI010000332.1:0-150347 GCA_016801175.1 Esox masquinongy
AATGGAATTACTGAAATAAATGAACTTTTTGATGATATTCTAATTTTATGACCAGCACCTGTATATGCCCACTTTGAATTTGATGCCAGCAAAATGTTTAAAAAAAGCTGGGACATGGGCAACAAGAGACTGGAAAAGTTGTGTAATGCTAAAAAACAAACCTGGTATAACATCTCACATCTAATATGGTTAATTGGCAACAGGTCAGTAACATGATGGGGTATAAAAAGAGCATCCCAGAGAGGATGAATCTTTTAGAAGTAATAATGGGGAGGGTTTCACCACTCTGTGAAAAACAGCGCAGGCAAGTAGTGCAACAATTTAAGAATAACGTTTCTCAACGTAAAATTGCAAAGAGTTTGGGGATCTCATTATCTACGGTACATAATATATTTAAAAGATTCAGAGAATCCGGAGAAATTTCTGTACACAAGGGATAAGGCCGAAAACCAATATTAGATGGCCATGATCTTTGGGCCCTCAGGCGGCACTGCATTAAGAACAGACATGATTCTGTATTGGAAATCACTGCATGGGCTCAGGAGCATTTCCAAAACCCACTGTCTGTGAACACATTACGTCGATGCAACCACAAATTAAAGTAAAATCTCTACCATGCAAAGAAGAAACCATATAAAAACAAGATCCAGAAACTCCAACACCTTCGCTGGACCTGGGCTCATTTAAGATGGACTGAGGCAAAGTGGAAAACGGTCCAGTGGTCTGACAAATCAAAATTTGAAATTATTTTTGGGAATCATGGACCCGCGTCCCCTGGGCTAAAGAGGAGAGGGACCATCCGTCTTGATATCAGCTCACAGTTCAAAAGACAGCACCCGTGATGGTATTGGGGGTGCATTCAAGCACATGGCATGGGTGACTTGCACATCTGTGAAGGTACCATTAATGCTGAACAATATATATATATACAGGTTTTGGAGAAACATACGCTGCCATCCAGGCAACGTCTTTTTCAGGGAAGGCCTTGCTTATTTCAGCAAGACAATGCCAAACCACATTCTGCCTGTATAACAACAGCATGGCTCTGAAGTAAAAGAGTCAGAGTGCTAAACTGGCCTGATTGCAGTCCAGACCTGTCATCCACTAAAAACATGTGGCGCATTATGAAACAAAAAATATGACAAACCCTGAACTGCTGAACAGTTGAAATCCTATATCAAGCAAGAATGGGAAAACATTTCACTTTCAAAACTACAGCAATTGGTCCCCTCAGTTCCCAAATGCTTACAGAGTATTTCTCAGTTTCAACATTCGATATGTCATCTTTGTACTATTTTCTGTTGAATATGGAGTTTAAATGATTTGCACATAATTGCATTCTGTTTTTCTTTACATTTTACAGTGTCCCAACCTTTTTGGAAATGGGGTTGTATTTGGGTACACATTTCTAAAATCCTATTTTTTGTCATTATGAGGTATTGTGCATAGATTGATAGCAAACATTTTTTCTCAATTATGAATGAAGTCTATAACATATGACTCTTTGAATATCCAGTGCACAACAATCCAAGCATGATAAATAAATAGACCAAAAACTTGAAATACGATTTCAAAGTGGATTGTCTATATGGCGTTGTGTTTTTCTTTTCTGAGAACAAAAATATCGGAATTGGTACAGGGTACAAAATGTCCAAAAAGGTAAATAAAATTCACTTCAAAAATCTGTGGCTATAAACAAACATAAAGAAGGCGGTTTTGTAACATTTACGGCCTTAAGCCTATAACTTGTAATATTTGTGGAATAGGTCGACTACGACTAAAAATTCTATGATACTAAAGAATTGCATCAAAACAGGTGGTTTTCTTGGTGAAGCTGATAGATGTGGCGTAGTTGCTTCTCCCAAGGGAATAAGATAAGGATGTGTCATGCCTAAATAGAGGGAGAGACAGGAATCAATGGACCCAGCTGTGATTAACTGAGGAGCACTGAGTACCTAACCCCTGGAGATGCTGCTGTTGTGTAATTTTTATCCAGCCAGTCAATGAACTGTCACACACAACATGTGACGAGGACTTGCAAAGAAGACGCACGCTCTCTCTCCCGGTGCGGTGTTCGGCATGCGTCGTCACCGGCCTTCTAGTCACGCCGCTCCTCCTCCCACGGCACTGTCATGTCTTGTTGTTGCACACACCTGGTGTCCATTCCCTCGTTAGGTAACCTATATTAGTTCGGGTGTTCCTGGGCTTCTTTGTGTGGTATTGTTCTATGTTTGGTGTTGTGCACCTGTGCATTGGTTCAGCATTCCGTTTATTGCGCTTCGTCGCTTCCCCTTTTTGGGAGATTATTCATGCAACTTACGTTGGATAAAAGAATCAACAACCTACAATTCCTGCGCTTGGCTCCTTTTTTCTTTCCCTGCACACCCCTACGACACCCCTTTGACAACATGGAGAAAGTGAAGGGGCCTGAATACTTTCCCAAGGCTGCAGAAGCTGGTTTTGTAGGAAGAGATATTCAGATGGACCCTCCCATAATAATATTCAATATCACAAAGTGAAAGGCATGATTGCAATGCGCTACTAACTTATCCCAGTACATTTACGTGATAGTCGCTGTGGAAAACAAATCTGAATTCCTATCATAAACACAGAGTACATTGACAAGAATAGCAACGTCTAAGTTCATAAATCTCTTGAAGTAATTGTTGGACTGTATCTCAATGCACGCAGCTTACAGAGGGCAGGGTCATCTGGTAATATTGCTCTCCCCACACTAAATTGATTTGATAGAACATGGAATAGCGATTATCTATGTTTCTTCTGCCGCAGTGAAAACAGCATTGTTATAAATGTCAGTTGTGGGTTTTAAAGTTTACCTTTTCTTCCATTTTTTCAGAAGACGGCTCATGAGCTTAAATTAGAGTAGGTATACTTTAAAACCTGTTACTGACATTTTATGCTGAATTCGCACTGGCCATGCTCTGAGAGAGTTGCATGCATAGAGAGACAGCCCAACAAATATTTCAAGCAATTTATGAACTTGGACAAATGTTTGATTTTCATAGTTTTTCCACTTTAATTACAATCTAAAAATCAAAACTGAGCACCCCTGCTCTGAGACGCTTGGTTAATATGGTTAATATAGACCACCTAATATAATATTGAGTGGTTTTCTGCAACCTAATCTACGTTATCTCACTTTAAACTGGACAGCTCTAATTCCTGCCAATCACAACTAGGATCATTTCTCATTAGTCCAAAACATTGATTAATAATGACATCACCTAATTAATCTAATCACAGATTTGAACACAGCTCCATGGGAAGCAGTTGCCCAACAGTCTCTACACTGCCAGAATGTACTGCCACTACAGTATCTATGAGGAGTTATTGTGATTAGAAGTAATTAAAATGTTTTCTCAAAACATTGCATAAACTGATTGCCCTTCCAATCCTTATTGTATGTGTACACAACTCGGCTGTGTATTTCTTTTATTGAGCACAGGAATGATAATGCATGGTTTATCAGATTTACATTTGCCATTTTGCCAGCATTACGCATAAAGAAATGGAAAGGACGCCATCCGTGACGTCAAAGGGAACTGTTTATTGGGAGGGATGACAGTGGTTTAATTATTTAGATGTGTAGATTGATGATTGAGGAGTGGTGATTTGGAGGTGAAAACATGTGTAGAAAGGGATGTGGCTAGAACCAATTAGGAAAGTATCTGCAGAGTGGCCTGCACAACACTGCTTAAAACTATTTTCTCCATTGATATTGTTTAGGCACAGTTCAGCCCGGCCATTTGGAACCCCAATTGTGGGACCTGCTTTCCCTTGAAGCTCAGACAGCAGGGCCTAATTCTGAATCCCTACCTTTTTAAATAAGTCCAAGAACAAGTGAGTACAACTCTACTCTAGGCTTTAAATGTAATCAACTGATGTGAAAATGTATAGTGAAATTAGATTTTTCTATAAATATAAATCATTTTGGTGAGAGAGAATGCCTGTATAGAAACATAAATTAATATTTTAATTGGCAATCTTATTGGAAATCATATAGAGCTCTGTTGCATTCATCAAGTGTATCTGTGTTTTAAGAACGTGTACATTATATGTCTTCAGACAGTAACCTGTTTTAAACTCGCCTGTACACTGTCTGAATCTGCTGTCTGTCCTCCGGCTACTCTCTCACCTCTCCACCCACTCACACAGCACAGGTGTATGATAGAGGAAACCAGTGATTGACATGTAGGATTAAGCATAATGGCTAATGTAGTAATATACTGTATCAGCCATACCGTACCACAGATTGACTAACACTGTTTAGTTATTATTTAGTCATCATAATAACATTAAGTCATCTTTGCTTCTGTGTGCACCTAAGGGAATCTAAGCTGAATAAAGCTGCACTTTCTACACCTGATATCGCACTCACCCCACCTCTTTGCAAATTCCTCACACTACTGAGTTTTTTGTTACCTAACATTGCAGATAGAGATTATATGTAAAGTAGTGGACCAAGGGCATCTGTAACAGAACTGTAGATTTTTAGGTCTTGTACTTTAATGAGCTGTGTTGGATATTTATATCTGAAGAGGTAGCTGTCATCATGGAAATGTTGATTTATTACTCTCACTTCTCAATCACAACAGCAGTGTGCGTAATGTTACTTCGTCTACATATTTCTTTGACAGATTTGGATTATTGCAAAAGTAAATAAATTAAATCACCTTAGCTAAAATATGGTCTCTCTGGTAACACTTTATTTTGAGAGTACCACAGGGTTGTCTGTAGATGCTCCACAGATTATCTTCTGATTATCAGTAAAATTTTAACTCTTACCCCAAACCTTCCTTTAAACCTAACCCTAATCTTAGCAAGCAGTTGCTTATCAACAGATTGTTTGTTGCTAGTATTACTATCTATAAAGCATATATAGATGGAAATTGGGACTCTCAAAATAAAGTGTAACCACTATGGAAACTATTCGTACAATTGTTGTCTTAAAGAAAAGTTGTATATCTCCAGCACCAGCCTTTCGCTTCATCATAGATGGATCGCTGCGTACTGCAGCTACATGACAAGACTTAATGGACAACAGAATAATTGGCAAGGCTTATTATTCTAGGCTTATTAAATGTTACTTCACCAGTGCTTTACTCACACTAAGCTATTTGGCTTGCATGGTTAGCTAATGTTACTTGAGACACTTGTGTCAAGAAGTGAAAGATTATATTCTCATCCGTCTCATCTTGCGTGTACTCATTCTCAATGCTGTTCCACACAGAATAAATAGCTAGTGGAAATTTAGTGTGGCTAACTTGCTAGCACCCACATAGCAAAGCATGAAAATTATTTTGGAAATATTTACCATGTGTGGGGTGGTGCATTTATCATTAAAATCATTCTATTTTTCTTATTATTTAGCTCTATTCAATTTTGGGTTGGCATTGCATACTTGTATGGCCAGAAAAACAACAATCAATTATTTGGCTTTAACATGACAGTGCCTGAGTTTGCAAACTCTGTTCTTCTGGCTTGATAGTTGGAGAAAGATGGAAGTAAGAAATCTAAGTAGTTTTATTTCTGAGCTGATGGGCAGGAGATTATTCCAGCACAGGCATTGGTGGGAAACGTGAAGAAGAGTATTAGAGTACTGAATGCACTGCAGACTAATGATCTGGAGTTACACATCCGCCCATATGACAAACCTGTTCTTGTAAATCTGACAAATTATATTATTTACTTTATTAAACAAATTTAAAACAAATAATTAAACAGATATTTCTTCTAGTATTGCACCATAAAATGATTTGACAGAAATACACTATTCAGAAATACATTACATATGCTTACTTTTTAAAAACAAATAGGGCTATTTAGAAGCATTATCAACTGTTTTGTTATACTGATATGTGAACTATTTGGAAAATTTGTTTTTCCTTTAGGCTACTTTACATCCGTTTCACTCACTTTCATATACTATGCTTAATCCCTTCCTTGCTTTGCTGTCTAACTTTGTCAATATATGATTGTTGTCCCATCACCCAGCCATACAAGCACGCAACGTGGCACAGTGTTGAGCAAAAGGACACTTTAACAAAAAAATAAGTTTGCTCCCTTGAAAAGTATTGTTGGGGGATAATTGTCCTTGTGGAATTTTTAGACTTATTATTTTAATTTTTTTTCTGGGGGCAGTGCAATTTAGACATGAAAAGAAACAAAAACCCTGATGTGTTTGCTTATTGATGGCACAAAAACATGTTGCTGGAAAAATTCTTTCATGTGCTGTAATTGTTTTTGTTATTTCAATTCAATTCCTGAATCAACTGAATTGATAATATTAGACCCTGCTTAAATGTTTTTCACGTTGTAAAGTAGGTGTCTTAGCTGTTAGTCTCTTTATTCCTTTCCCAATCCCAGACCTGTTGTGTAGAACAGACCTCAGGGAGTGTCTGAAGTCTACATATTTTTCCTGACTTACCAGACTCCCTGTCTCCGGATCCTATACATCATCAGAACCAGACAACATTTCTGGGCCTTCCTTTCCCATTTGGTCAGGAACTGACTGTGGAAAAACTGGGAATGCCACTGTGGAAGACAATTAATGGGAATCACGTGGGACAATTGAACATGTTCTCAACGTGTTCAACTGGAATCAGAATAGATCAAAGCTTGTTGTTTTGAAATTTCTAAAGATGCACTGAGACAAGTGCTGTACTGAAACACTACTACATTTACTTCTTAACTCCAGACTACATCTATCTTAATCTGATAGACAGTAATCTATTTTAAAGGTTATGAATTACTCAGGTATGATTTTTTTAAACTTACAATTAGGGCTGTCAAAGTTAACGCGTGCGATTAATTTAAAATACTTAACGCCGTTAATTTTTTTGTCGCCGTTAACGCATTTTTCATTTTTGAGTCTCGGCGCCATTCAGTAAGAGCTTGACTTTAGCGGGAGCTGACAGGATCGCGCTACTATCACGCATTTATTGTTTACCAGTAAGTTTACTGGCGGTTGACTTGACGTGAGCTCTTCACAATAATTTTTTCAATACAGTACATCATTGGAGAGTTGGCATTCATGTCGTGAATCGTGTTCACTCTGCACTAGTTTAACAACAACAGCCTAAAAATGCGTTAGTAGGCTGCACATCCGTTTGTGCAATGGATGTGAGAAAATGGGAATATATCTTCTTGCGTTCCGCACCCCAGTTTCACTACAAAAACCCATGAAATAAAAATGCTAGCCATGGCTCCCCTAGCTCTGTTGCATGAATCCACCTGCTAACACTTGGCTTGTAGCATGGTAAATTATCATAATTAAATTTGCTAATCTAAGCTAAGCATTAATGTTTCCAAAGCATATTCTCATAGTGGAATTAGCAAACAACTGTGCTCTGCATGATTTACAGATGTACCCTGATTTAATGTTTGTATATAACATCTCTAGCCACCATGACCACCTTATGCCATTGCCTATTCAAGTAGCCTACCTCATGCATTTGGTTGAATTTGGGAAAAGTGTACTAGATTATTTTACTAGAGTGGTATTAAGTGTACTAGAGAGGTATTTGGTTGTGGCTAACATCTTTCAGGAAATCTGATGTTTACAGGCACCCACATGAACCCCATTCTAACCACATTTCAGCCTAAACATCAAAGGACAATACCTTGACCAGCTTAGGTGTGATTCAATGGGTTAAATGCCTGCACACCATGTAGCTGTCCAGATAAGAGGGGATGATGTGTTTTATACAGTAGCCTAAAGTAGCTGATATTGTCCTTGGTGCGTTAATCAAGAAAACGATATGAGATGGCAACATTCTATTTACATTTACATGGGTTACATTTAGATGCAGCCAGTTATTGTGGTAAGTTATGGACTGACATTATATTTATATTAAACTAAATTAAGGACATTGACAGCTTGCATTTATTTAATTCCAAGTCAAGCACTGTCCGTAGTTTGCAATAAAACAAAGTATGTCTTTACCATAATGTACTGCTTTTTAAACAGAAAAGTGTGTATTAAGGGCAACATTTAAACACATTCTAAAATTGCGATTAATCGCGATCAGCTACAGAAGAGTATGCGATTAATCGCAATTAATTATTTTAATCGTTTGACAGCACTACTTACAATGTAAAGAACAATAAAACATAAGTTTCCTAATTGACAAAATGGTATATTGAGCATTGAAATGGCACTGTCATTCAATTAATGAGTTTTATTTGATATTGTATAGACGAAAGTCCTGTACATCTCTGCAGATCAATGTGCTGAACAGACCAACATTAGGATATTTTGCTGTGCTGCTATTTATAATATGTGGTTTGTTGTACTGTATCATGGACCTGAATTGCATCTTCTCAAATGTAGTAGATGTCTCTTCCGACCATGTGCATAAGTTAGGTTGCTGTCGACAATGTAAACCATAGCATCCAACTTTCTTCTAGAGAGGATCGGTGTCTGCCGCGCAGCCTCTTCCTACTGGTGTTCCCCAAGGCTCGGTTCTTGGCCACCTCTCCTTTCTTTACACTAAGTCTCTTGAATCTGTCATATCCTCACGTGGTCTTTCCTATCACTACTATGCACAGGACAATCAGCTTGTCCACCCCACCCCCTTCCGACACCCAGGTGACAACACACACCTCTGTGTGTCTGGCCGACATCTCCACTTGGATATCAGCCCACCACCACAAAGCATAACCTTGACAAGATGGAGCTGCTGTTCTTTCATCAGATGGCCTGTCCCCTCCATGACATGTCTATCATGTTTGACAACTTCAGTGTCCAAGAATGCAAAGAACATTAGCGTGACTCTGGACAAAACGCTGTTTTTCTCTGCTAACATTAAGGCAGTAACTTACTCCTGCAGGTTCATACTCTACAACATTCATAGAGTAATACTTTACCTCACTCAGGATGCAGTACATGTATTTGTCCAGGTACTTGTCATCACAGGTCTGGATTATTGCAACTCACTCTTGGCGGGGCTCCCGGCTTGTGCAACCAAAACCCTGCAACTCATTCAGAATTCAGCGGCCTGCCTTGTGTTCAACCTTCCCAAGCTGTCCCATGTCACCGTGCTTCTTTGCACTACACTGGCTTCCAGTTGCAACAAGAGGAGCTTCTCCTCCTTACCTTGAGTTAATGCTCGAACCCTACATCCCTATGGCTCTTCATTCAGCCACCTCTGGGCTCTTGGCTGTCTCATCCCTTTCCAGGCATTTCCCAATCCACAGAGTAAAAACTCTTATCTGTCTTGGCACCTCAATGGTAGAACTAGTTTTCCTTGACAGCTAGGATAGTATACCAATCAGCCATAACATTATGACCACTGACAGGTGAAGTGAATAACACTTATAATCTCGTTATCATGGCACCTGTCAGTGGGTGGGATATATTAGGCAGCAAGTGAACATTCTGTATTAAAAGTTGAAGTGTTAGAAGCAGGAAAAATGGGCATGCGTAAGGATCTGAGCGACTTTGACAAGGGCCAAATTGTGATAGCTAGATGACTGGGTCAGAGAATCTCTAAAACTGCAGCCCTTGTGGGGTGTTCCTGGCCTGAAGTGGTCAGTACCTACCAAAAGTGGTCCAAGGAAGGAAAAGCGACGAACCGGCGACAGGGTCATGGGTGGCCAAGGCTCATTGATGCACGTGGGAGCGAAGGCTGGCCCATGTGGTCCGATCCAACAGACGAGCTACTGTAGCTCAAATTTCTGAAAAAGTTAATGCTGGTACTGATAGAAAGGTGTCAGATCACACAGTGCATCGCAGTTTGTTGCGTATGGGGCTGCATAGCCACAGACCAGTCAGGTTGCCCATGCTGACCCGTCCACTGCCGAAAGCGCCTTCAATGGGCATGTGAGCATCAAAACTGGACCACGGAGCAATGGAAGAAAGTGACCTGGTCTGATGAACCACATTTCCTTTTACATCACGTGGTTGGCCGGGTGTGTGTGCGTCGCTTACCTGGAGAACACATGGCACCAGGATGCACTATGGGAAGGAGGCATGCCGGTGGAGGCAGTGGGATGCTTTGGGCAATGTTCTGCTGGGAAACCTTGGGTCCTGCCATTCATGTGGATGTTACTTGGACACGTACCACCTACCTAAGCATTGTTGCAGACCATGTGCACCCTTTAATGGCAACAGTATTCCTTGATGGCATTGGCCTCTTTCAGAAGGATAATGCGCCCTGTCACAAAGCAAAAATGGTTCAGGAATGGTTTGAGGAACACAACAACGAGTTCAAGGCGTTGACTTGGCCTCCAAATTCCCCAGATCTCAAGCATCAATGGGATGTGCTGGACAAACAAGTCAGATCCATGGAGGCCCCACCTCGCAACTTACAGGACTTAAAGGATCTGCTGCTAATCTCTTGGTGCCAGATACCACAGCACACCTTCAGAGATCTAGTGGAGTCCATGCCTCAGTGGGTCAGGGCTGTTGGCGGCGAAAGGGGAACCTACACAATATTAGGCAGGTGGTTATAATGTTATGGCTGATCGGTGTATAGTCTCTACTTATTTACCAAAAATATCTATTATTTATTTTTTATGTCTATTATTTGTACAGTGTTCTTTCTATCACTGGCCGTTGCTGATAAATAATTAATTGATTAGATTGCACTACTAAACTGTGTTGTTTTTCATACGTTCTCAAAATGTATGCACTTTGTATGCAATGTATTACTGTAAGTCGCTCTGGATAAGAGCGCCTACAAAATGACTAAAATGTAAATGTTGGGCTGGTATGGAACAGACAGTGGTTCCCATAAAATGCCAATAGGGGAGATCATTTTTTATATCTTCTTAGCATGAAGATAAAAAAATCCTGACAGATAAAGAATATCCTTTTACATCCTTTCGACCTCTTCTTTCACTAGTCCAAAGTATCAGCAAGATTAGCCATTTTTGTGTAAGACAGCTCTTTCTTTACCCCTGCAATTGCTACATCCTTTCCTGTAATGTCAATCATGAGAATGGATATAAAGTATAGAATCTTGAGAATGGTTCAGTAGAGTATAGAGAGGGTTATTGTTGATATCTTTCCATTATTTTAAACAACCAGAAGAAGAAAATATTTAATCCACCTATTAAACAAATGCTCCGGTCACATCCTGTCTTTAGAGGGTTTAGCAAAACAATGGTCCTTCTTACTGTGGTGCAGGGGTAGTCGTGTTGTGGGATAAACAACAGATTATCCAGAATACCAATCACATACTGGGATTAACAAAATTTTCAAAGCAACCAGAGAGTTGAAGAGGGCTGAGGATCCATGCCTGTTCGACCAGAAGGGCTCTTAGTTAAACAATGCTGATGAGTCGTTACATGGATAAGCTTCAACTATGCTCTCGTTGGATGCTCTTGTGAGTAACATACCCTCCCCGTCGTGTACAACTCATTCAGTGTGTGTGCGTGCGTGCACACTAGTGTGTTTTTTTTTCAGTCCTGTCTAGAGTTCCACAAAATCTGCTAACTTTTAGGTTTTCCTTGTATTCTGGTTGGTGGATTTCAAATTTCCTCCTTTACTTCATCCTGATTCTGGGAATCTTCCAACCAGATTTTTTGAAATACTAAGGAGTTGGAGAAAAATAGTGTATTGTTTCAGCCATCTCCTGGCCTTATTAGGGACTTCATTGTATGAGTTGATGGGAAAATTGATAGGATCATCACTCCCTTGGCAATAGCCCCTGGCTGGAAACATGCAATGATGAAAACCAGATCAGTTGGGGTTATGAATACACACACCAACACAGTTTCACTATCCAATACTGAAGTTCAGGCCTTCTCTTAACTGATATACATAGTGTTTTCCTATCAGGGACACAGGAAGCGAAGGGCAAGTACCTTTGAAAAAACTGTTTTCTAGCAGGCGGCCTAGCGGTAAGAGCATCTGGGACACATTCAAAAAGATTTAATGGAAAGGTAAAAAATCTTGATTAGACCTCGTGTGTAATCTTTATATCCCCTTTCACTATTACAAGTGTGCTCTCTCTTTTGTTTGATTGCAAATATTTCAGTTGATCAATTTAAATTATTAAAAACATGCAGTTGAGTCTCAGTTTCAGGGTTTCCTCAGTGCTGACTAATTCGGAATCCACCCTTTATTTCATCTGTAACAGCTGGAAATGTACACTGTCTGGTCCTGTATGTTGTCACCTGGTCCATTTCCAATACTCATTCACCGATCTAAATTTCACAAGGGCTTTGGTAAACCCTACAAGAACAGCTCAGACCTGATTGAAATTCAAAAGATCAGACACTACTCTTCAGTATTTACCCAGTTTGAATGGCAAACCTAAGTGACATTCAGCGTTTTCGTCCTCAGTGTGTTTCCAGGCTGTTGGAACCCATTCCTGGCTGCTTCATTGATTCCAGTGGTTGTGATGAAAAAGGGAAACTCTGCTCTGCAAACAGAGGAAGAGTGCGTTTCAACAGACTGCGTAGGAGTTGGAAAGTGATCGATTGGATCCAGGCTACTGGGTCTCCCTATACACCTTTTTCTCCCCCCTTTTTAACCTCTCTTGTGAGTTCATGTGTCAGCCTCATAGACCTAATTAAAACATTTTATGTAGTTTTCAGAGTAGAGGAAACATTGGACAGACCAACAAAAACAATACATCAATAAAAAGCTAGACAGAACAGAACAAAAACAAACCATATAAAACATAAAACAACACAAGCAGTCCAGAAATAAGCACACAAATAAATTATAAAAAATTATAGTAATAGAAATTATTTTTGTGATAACAGAAGGTCAGGATAATAGACAATTGGCAGCAGACTTGAATACTGGTTTTGTATTCCAAAATGTCTCCGTACTCAGCTCCAAGATTTTACGGTAATAATAAATGCTTTTATTTGATTGAGACTGCTTAGAAAGACAGTTTATTTTTTTTCAGAATGCGCCATGCCGTTTAATCCATGCTCCAGCTGTACACAGATACCAGAGGGAATAGCTTCCACTGGTGGACCTCCCTAGGACACATTTCAGCATAATTTTAATGAAACAAATCAACGTACTTGCATCACCTGCGCTCTTGGAGAATGCATTCATTGGCCAATAACAATAACTGAGCTTGCAAGCAGCCAGCAAACAGGAACAAGTTGCTAGAGCTCAACAATGCAAGGCACCCTCTCTGACAACAACCCCAGCAACCCTGGACAATACTGAGCCAATTTGGACTGGCCCACACTGGACCTCTGGGCATTGTCAGTGTGTAGCACCAAGGATTTTAACTCCTTAAACATGAATATGATTTCCCAATCCACAATTGTTCTATGTCTTTGTTTAAATTGAATGCTTTTATTACTCCAAACAAATGTGCAGATCAAATCTTATCAATGAGATGTTTATGTATGGATAGCTTTTGCACACATGCATGTGCACACAAACACATGCATAGACCCCTCAATTCCCCGAAACACACACACCAACACAGTGTCACGTCCCTATACAGAAGTCCAGGGTCTCCTTCACACCTGAGATATACTAGTGGCCTTTTAACACAGACCAGGCGGGGCAAGTGGTCACAACAGCCCAATCAGCTACTGATAACCAGGCTTTTATCGCTGGATTCCTAAGGGGTTAGCAGCCCTGGCTTATCTCCTCGGCTGACGTAAGTGATGGCTGCACCGCACCTCACTGGGCCGCCAGCAGGAAATGCTGTTTTTCTTTTAAGCCCAGCTAGTGGGAATGACACATTTTCCTTGGATTTCCTTGGCACTATAGATTAGATCACAGAGAGATCGGAAAGTCTGGGCTGAGAAAAGACCAACGTTACTAGTTGGGTTGGAAGCCTCTTTATGGGGTAGTAGGACTTGCCTATAGGCATAAACTCATCTAGGCTTAGCTTGTCATACCCAAATCATCACTTAAAAATTCATCCTCTGGTGAATTTCTATAGTTCTGTTAAATCAAATAGCACAAGAATGCAGTTAAGTGATCACACTAAATTCATTTAATAAATAATAATAATAAATTTAAGTAAAATATGTATTTTTTTAACATACAACTGACAACTATTGTGAAGGGCCCTTGAATTTGACTGATGGGAATTGGTGATGTCAAATTGTGTTGTCAACAAATGAGGAAACACCACCCCCGCACTAGTGCCATGCCATGACTTACCTGGCTTTTGAGTTCCATTTGTAAAGTAAATCCGGCGTTAAATGATGTGAAAAGGCGACTGGAGTGCCACACTAACGATTATGGGAGTGGGTATAAACTGACTTTATATCAGTGTCTAGAGACTAGGAAGTCTGGATAACTTCATCTGTCTCTGGGAGAAATCTAAAATGCAGCACACAGAGGACGTGGAGCAGGAAATAACCCGTAAGAAGCTGTAATACTTTACTTTTGAGGTCAAAGGTCTAAATAATTTTGGGATAATATTTTATTTGTTTTGTCCCAGTAGTTTAAAGTCACCATGTCTATGAGAAAATGCCTCTTCCCTTTACATTGGACCAGAGATGTCCATCATGTTTCAGAAGACATTTATTTTATCAATCCATGGGGAACAGTCTTACACATTTTAATGCTAACATACTGCTGGTGTGAATAGGCCTGTCCATATAATTTACACCAAAAATAAAGAATTTTGCGCAACACCAATGCTTAAGCAAGCCCTTTGTCATATGGAAACAATTAGCAGTTTGAATGCAAATCTTATTTTCTTGCTTTTGGGATATGTTAAAACTTTAATGCCAAATCCTTTGATTTTTCTAGTTCCTATGGATTCTGGGTTTGAACTGCTGAAAGTATAGTACAACATGCTGGTATTTTCTTTATTTATATAAATATGCCGACATTCAGCCAATCAAACCTCTCATGAGAGCCACTTGGTAAACTTAGCCTCAAGATGAATGCGGAGGTAGTGATTTTAATATTTCAGCGTTCAATATGTGTTTTCCCTTTTTTTCGAGAGAGAGACAATTTTGGGAATATGATTTATGGTGAAACATTTACCACAATTTAAAAATATTGCTTTCCAAGAGAAGAACCTCTGCAATTAACTTTTCAAGTCCTTGTTAGAGACATAATGAGTACTTTCTAGGAAACACCTCGGTTAATATGTCACAGCTGTTATTGCACAAGATATTTTGACAAAGCAATATCATCTCCCTCATACACAAAGCACAAATCAGCTTAGTCCTTTGCTTGGGTTTTGTTTCAATCCAACTTGATACTATTTACTAAACCAATATATGGCACAGAGCACTTTCCATATTGCTAGACATTATAAAGCTATACTCTTTACAGATTACCACCAGTTTTTCCACTGCAAGATTTAGTGACCAATATCCAGATGCATGTTATCATCTATCCACAGACCTAGGTTGAAGGGGCGGAAGGCTTGAGACTCTTATATTAGATTTTCTAGCGATATATTTGCATTTTGGAAACAGGTGCAGGAGTGTTTAATAAAACTGATCCTATCATTGCCCAAATAAATCCTTTTAACAACATATTTGTAATGAATCATTGTCACACCCGGTAACAGGGCTATTCAACACTTACTCAATGAGTTTTGAAACTTGATGGTTCCCTTTACAAAATATGTATAGTGACTTTGGAAAGTATACAGACCCCTTCACTTTCTCTGCATTTTCTGGTGTTACAGACTTAATTCATAATTGTTTAAATTATTTTTAGATATGTGGCCATCTATGTACACACAACCCAATACATTGGTTTTTGCTCTGACATGCACTGTGAAGTGTGTGCCTTTCTAAATGATGTCCCAAAAAAGTTAATTTGCTGCAAGTGGACTCCAGTAGAGACATCTATCAGTACTATCATAGAACACTGGATCCATCTTAGCTCAATTTGGAGTGTCATGGCAAACGGTCTAAATACTTCAGTTTTTAAATAAATTGGCGTAACTTTCCTAGTGTGATTTTTACTTTATCATTATGGGGTATTGTGTGTAGATTGATGGCAAGACGTATATTTAGTTAGTTATAAATTACATCTAGAACACAATAAAATGTGGAGAAAGCACTGTATATGACATACACAGTCACCTGTACAAAACATTCAATCATGTGTTTCCAAGGCAAATTAGGGTTTGAGCTAGACTGGAAGCCTTGTTTTCCAGGTGATATACAGTTAAACCACGCAGATCCTACAATCCTTGTTGCATTGAATAGAATGTGCAATAAAAGCTTACCATCTGTTTTTTGTAACCAGCTTAACTGGCCATGTTTATTTATATCCCTAACAGGCATTGTCTTTGAAAGCAGTGACTAAAGTCGATTTGCCTTAAAATTGCTGTTACTTGTTGAATAAATTGAAGCTGAAATCTTTCAAACCGGTTTTCATTCCAAAACATTTCCTCTGTCATGTGGCTTCGACATCACCTTCACTGATCTTCGCAAGATTTGCCTGGTGCATCTCTAGTTCTTGGCGCATGCTTTTGCAACCCTTGTCCATCCCAGTGTATGCACGTTTCTTTTGCCAACTGCAAAAGGTTCCCTTTGAGGGGTTGGTTTTGTTGTGTGGATGTTGAAATTAGGGATGAATACCTCCACTGGCCCCTCAACTTCAGCTGGTCTGCGTCAGTTGTAACAGGCGAGGAAACCAGGAAGTCTAGCATTATGTCTAGCATTATGGAGCACTCTCAGCCAGATGAAGGAAAATGAAAGGCTGGTTCATCTCAGCAACGGCAGCCTTTTGTAAAACAAAATGGATGAAACGCCTTTGAGGGGGTCTCATCATTTTTGGTGAAGGAATCATATACAGTTCCGGAAAAAATTAAGAGACCACTGCACCTTTTTCTTTAATTTCCAAAAAAGTCGAAAAGCAAGGTTTTGAGTGAGGAACAGAAGGGTTAAAAATAAGAGACCACTGCAAATTGAACGCTTCTGTTCTTCACTCAAAACTTTCCTTTTCAACTTTTTTGGAAAGGAAAAAAAAGGTGCAGCGGTCTCTTAATTTTTTCCGGAGCTGTATATTCCTATACCATGCTCTTCTTTTATTCAACTATTCTTAAAAGTATCCCAACATTACAAATACATCAACTAGTATCCTTAACAGGAAGTTCACTGTTGATCACAATATTCCCACAAGTGTCCTTATAACAAGTATTGTCATGAATGGAGAAGGTAAACATAAGTTCCTTAGATAGGGGATGACAGACTCCTGAGGGATTCACATGCTGCAGTTTGTTGTTTGCTAATGACAATGATCTGATAACTGCATGCTATTGCATTGTTATATTATTACTATCATCAATTAATCATACTTAAGGACATAGCAGTTATAGAGGGCCAGCCGGACGCTTATCTGCCACCATTCACAGAGAGTGTGTGTGTTCTGTATCACTATCTGTGCAAAGCCTAAATACCATGAGCTAAGTCTTTTAAATACAGCTTGGCAGTTCATTTAGCATTCAAAATCATGTGCATTATAGAGTAAGGTAGCTAGCAAAAAATGTAGGCCTTCTCAGAAGGCAAAAATGGGATTAAAAAATAACTGGTATCCTTGCATACGGCCTTAACACATAACCATCCTGCTGGTGAGTGTGCACACAACTAGGCAAAACTTGAACTTTGCTGTTATACGCCAAGAAGAATGCTTGCCTCATCCAGTTGGACAATCGCTACCTAAAAAGTGCCACACTTAAAAAGAGCCAATCACTTAACGGTAGTCTAGGTAGTCCATATATACTGAAAGAGCTTGCTACTGTACAATTTACCCTTTGCAGACAAAGCAACATTGTTCTGTAGGTAAGGAGGGGCTGCAGTTACTCCCTGTTTCTTCCTTTGCACTAAGTAGCTAACTTACCTCTATTCTAATGGAGGCATTCAAAACCACCTCCTCCATACCATCCAAGTCTCAGGGATACGCCTTCCGCACTAGGAGCGTTAGGTAGCCTTGAGGTTAGAGCATCTGACCAGTAAATTAAACTGCCTGACTGAATCATGAGCCGGCAGTCTGAAACATCTTGTTCTGTCCCTGAGCAAGGCAGTTAACCCTTAATACGCAATGCTGTGAATGAGAATGCGGTCTACATTTTGAACCTAGCTTGGAAGGCTTTGTCGGTTTATTCTGGTTTTATGAATTGTTGGACTATCCTGACAAGAAGGATTAGCTTATATCAGTCAAGGAAAACTTGACCATAACTGCTTTCAATGACAACGCCCAGTGAGAGATTTCCAATAGTGGGAAGTGTATGGTAAAAATAATTTGAAAGAGAGCTTGTTCTTTTATGAAAAACATGAAAATGTAATGAAAAAAATTAATTGCGAAGAAAAAAGAGTATCAATGTTGTTAAACACATGCAAGATAGATGAGTTGGGCCTTGAATGTCTAAGCTCTCTTGTTTTGGCCAGACCACGCTTCTGTGACAGCTGGCTAAGAATAGAGCATTATGATTGCACTGTGATCATGTCCCCTATCACCCTGGAGAATCACATTATATGTAGCACAGTCAATATTTTTAAGCAAATTAAATCATTTTGACCTTAGGCCTAGGTCATACCTGCTCTCCAACAGCAAGAAACCCCTTCTTAACCCCCTCAAACCTCAATAATAACTTTGAACTATGGAAAGATCTAGGGATTCAAAAAAAAAAATTCAGGTACTTACAGGTCTATATAATGCATTTTAATCAGATTCAAGGCAGAATTGGGATAGGAACTGAAATTTCCACAGAAGATTGGGAGGATAGCTTGGAGTAAATTAATAACTTTTCAACAGACAAACGTTTCAACAGACATTGTGTTATAAAAGTCAAGGTCTTGGCTTTTATAATAGACTTGTAGATATAGACTATTTTTCATAACACAATCTACTAAATAGTTTCTTAAGAAATCCCTGGCCCGCCGGTGGGCCATCTCATTGTGAAGTAAACTGTGCGATGTACACAATGGCTGTGTGTAAATTGGTACACATGCCACTTATCTTTTGAAAACTACGATTATTTTGATTCTATTGATGTAAACCATGTCAAGATACCATCACAACAGCAGGTACAATCAACGTCTTTGTCAGACCACCAACATACGAACAAACAATAACGAAACTGAGAAAGCTCACCTATGTAGCCCCATAATAGTTCACTGATACATAACATCCCGACGAAAACGGTCTTGTAACATTGGCAAAGGTCCTAACGATCTAATCAAGTACAATATTTAGTCCGAAACACGTTATGATATCCATGAATACCAGAGCTGTGTTTGAGACCACCTAAAGCGAGACCAAGTCAAGACCAAGACCGAAGCTAATCGAGTCTGAGTCAAGACCAAGACCAAAGGGATGCGAGACCGAGATGAGACCGAGACCGGAACAGCAGGGAAAGGGTCGAGTCCGAATCAAGACCGAGACCAGAACAACACGTCCAATTCGAGACTGTGATTATAGATGTGTCAGATCATCACCATAATATGGCCTCAAATTGTGAGGTATTTTTGTATTCATATTATGGAAGTATGGTATTTTTCCCATGAATACTGAATTGGCAGCAGGTTTAAATAGCAGAAAAAACAAATTGAGCCTTACCGCTAAATTAAAATCAGGTTACTTTCACTGCATTTACATAAAAAAACCTATTCAGGTGTTTTTCATTGGTATTTTGACCAGTCATATCAGCAGTAAATAACAGCTGATTTCACTGACATGATCCCGAGCGTGCAGAGAAGAATGAAGTACGTGCATAACTTAGTCTTAAGGAGAACAACATATTTTAGGCCATAAATCTTCAAAACAGACAAACTGTAACACAGTGCACTATAACACATTTAAAACTAAACAGGTCCAGAGGGCTATTCTGTAGTATCCTTTTTATCACTCACCTCAGCATCCACCCTACTGTCGCTCTCATCTCTCTCATCTCATCTCTCTCTGCTTCTGGTTCAGACTAACTTTGCTAAATGAGTGAAATAATACAATCAGCCATACACAGTGGACATTCCCATAAAATAGAACTTTCATTTCTATTACCGCCAAGGGGGTCTCTATTACAGAACATGATGAAAAAACTATTACTCTGTTAATAATGCCTAACGTTTCCAGCAACTTAGAGGAATCTAAGATAGCCAGCATTTTGTAACCCAATTCAGAAAACAAATGGAACAACAAGCTATCTCACTGCTGGGATATATTGGACTTTTGACAAACTGGCCACTGTTAATATTCCAGCAAGGCTAGCTACTGTAGCTAACGTCGATAGAGGCTACTGTGCTGTAGGCTGTTCTCGCTAGCCTGTTCGGGATATTAGCGGTCACTATGCGTGTCAAAAGTCCATCCATCCCAGTTGTATTGTATTCCAATCGAAGTTCAAAATTCAAGTGAAATGGGCAAGCACCTTTTCATTATCTTACTGATAAAGGTAAATTAGTTGAAAAGTGGATATTTACCATCCATAAGGCGAAGTCAGGTCTGCCTGAGATCGGATCTCCCGCTTCAAATTCACTCATCGGACTCCAGCACAAACGTAAAGGTTTAAGCATGACATGGATTTCAAGAGAGATTGGTTTAATTCATATAAGGCAAATGGAATGGATTTGGAAAGTGGGCTGACCGGGCTTTGAAATAGGGAGCAGGGGAGAAAGAAACGCACCAACATTCACAAAGATATTGCCCACATTATCACAATAATAAATTATTGGGGGGTCAAATTGGCCTTTTATGAATATTGAGGGGGACTTATTTGGATCATTTTGGGCTGATTATTAATAAACTGGTCTCGGGAAGAATTTACGAGTCCTCACAGTCCGAGACCAAGTCAAGACCGAGTACAAATGTGACCGAGACAAAACCGAGACACTCAAAAAGTGGTCTCGAGACCAGACTCGAGTACTACAGCTCTGATGAATAACCACGGACTCTTGTTGCATCATTTCAAATTACCCAGCAGATGTGCATAATCTTTCACGTATTCTCCGTCATAACTTCAATTCACATGTACACATTTCTGATGTATACACACACACGCGCGCCAGATATGCATTCAAATACATTTGTATTTTTACCATTCGTTATAAACAATATTTGAAAAATAGCTGGGTATTTTCAAGGAACACAGCCTGAAACAATTACTGTTATTTGAGTTGTTCAATCGCGATTTCAAAAAAACAAAAACAAAAAAAAAATGTTTATTAAACTTTATTTGATGACAACTTTTTCTATATTGTTGAATGGTTATTTACAAAATCTCACAAAAAATATAATGCCCACAAATATTACCCACAAATATACCCACAAAAAAAGCTTTCTGTTCAATTCTGTAAATAGATTTTATGAATTAACTGTTGAGGGATGTGGCTGGTGAAAACTTCACTTAAACATACATAGGAATGTATGTATGTTGTGCTGGCTTGTATCGGTTCAAAGATCACCTTGCAGGCGAATGCCTTGCCAGCACATCTTGGATAAGCCTAAAAAGCATTGAGTATTTGAACTTATCACTACAACATCTCAACCAAAGTCAATTATAGTTTTCATAAATTAGCAGACACTCTCAATAACTTACAGGATCAATAATCTTTGACAGTCTTGCTCACTGACCGAATGACCAAATTGTAATTTATATAGATTTTTATCTTGCCGGCTCAGGGATTTGATTCAGCTATTTTTCCGGTTACTGTTTAGATGCAATAAGCCATGTGACACCCTAACATAATACAGATGAAGAGGAAGTCCTGTTACTAGTATGTTCCCCAGTCACTGACGTTTGTGTCTCACAGCATGATCAATGGTTTGCTCACACATTACAGCTACTGTAACCATTAGATCAGCGGTATTCCAATCTGGCCCTCGAAGACAGTTCCACTCCATTTTTTCCATTGCAACCCCCTAATCAGGGACTCAGCCCTTTGTACTACCACATTATTAATTTCACCCACCTGGTGTCCCAAGTCCCTGATTAGGGGGTTGCCTCGAAAAAATGGAGTGGAACTGGCTTTAAGGGCCAGATTTTAATATACCACTGCAATAGATGGTATTAAATCTGCAGATAACCTCAACAAAGCCATTTTTAAAACCTCCTATATTACTTGCCACTTCTGCAACTGCACTGGATCTCCTTGAAGGATCCAATCATCTACAACTAGCCACTGTCACGAGGTGTAAAACTGAACTGATTTCCATTGCTTTTCAGCATTGGAGGATGTATATTCAGACAAAAATCGGTGCTCAATTTCCATCAAGCTTTTTAAAACTAAGGTTTTTTATGTGAAAAGGCATCTTGTTCTATTTAACAACACACCATTTTAGGCACAGGCCTACTGTACAAATTGTAAATAAAGACAGAAACCTAATATTATTTAAAACCAAATAAGTAAGTACATTCACAAACATTTTCACATGCATACCAAATTAATTATATCTACTGGAAAACAATAATAATTCAATCAATCTGAATACTTGTTCTTTCTAGTATAAATGCTTTCTTGATCTCTTGAAAAGTAAACTAAATGGTATTTGAACCCAGGTCTGAAATACACACACACACACACACACACACACACACACACACACATACATACACGTACACACACACTGAAATTACATGGTGACTGTTTTTCCTGGCAACCATTGACCAAACACCCATTCTATGACGTTGCATTGGCCCGGAGTGTCAGAACATGACAAGTAGTTTTATGTGGTATTATTGAGAAGGCTATGGCAATAGCAATGCATTCTGAAGTGGCCTAAAAAGCAGAAGTATTTCAATGACCAGTGCATACTGCTAGAGTGTAGATCTTGTTATATAGAATAAGTGACTTGTGGTCGAAAAGCAAACACATAGCAATCCACTCAAGCAGCACACCTACTACATGCTGGTGGCATCCTCTCAGTCATTTTGGAGGGTTTTAGCCTCAACTAAATAAATACATCTCAATTTGACTATTTAGAAAATACTATGTTAGTCCAACATTGTTACTAGAGTAATTATAGTGTTAGTACTTAAAAAAAACCCAATTATTACTATTTCTCAGCTCAATATTAGAGAAATTCAGTGAAAACAGTTGTGGCGCTGCATATTTCAGTAAAATAGTGTTTCAGAATGTTTCCTAACATTAACATTAGTGTTCCAAAATGTTTCCTGTAGTCTATGCTTAATTTGTTGAAATTTTTAGGCTTGTGATGTAATCATATTAATAGTATGCATACATTTTTAAGTGGAACCAAAATGTTGTTATTGATATTAAAATGTTGTTATTGATGTTTGCAATCTTATAATAAGAATATTATAATAAGAATAACTTCTTAGGAATAAACACCTGTTTGTTTCATTGGGAGAATTTTAAATGTCCTTTCCTGCACGCTGAGGTAGAGGGCAATGTTTAATTCTCCAGACGTCGGCATTGAGGCTGCTCATTCAGAAAGCTCAGTGCTCTCGACTGTCACAACTAACTCTGGAGCTGGCATTGTGTGTGAACAGTTGCAGCTCAGTGAACTGTGTGTGTGCGTGTGTGTGTGTGTGTGTGTGTGTGTGTGTGTGTGTGTGCGCGTGTGTGTGCGCGCATGTGTGCTCGTGCGTGTCCTCATTTTGCGGGGCCTGATTACACTGTGGGAGTTTTAATTGAAACAGTTTGTGCTCGAGTCTTCTCCCTGCTAATAAATATGGCCTGTCTAAACATTCATTTGTAATGAGCCAGACATTGGTGAGGATAGCAGAAAGGGAGGAGAGGCCAGCAGAGATGGAAAATGGTAGGGTGAGTGTAGAGGAGTGAAAAAAGGAGATGCATGGACATCAAAGGGACCCTTGTCAAACCTCACTTGGTGCAGTGGTCCAAGTTGATGCACCAACCTGGCTACCACAGTTTAGGTTCGAGCTGTGCCACTAGCTGACAAGAGGCTGGGAACCCCGATGGGCAATGCAAATTGACCGGCAGCGTCCAGGTCTGGGCAAACAATGTGGATTTTCTGGTCTTCTCACACTATAGAAATTCCCTCAGGTGGCTTGGGTGCCCGCAAAGCTGACTTAGGTCAATAGTGGATTTGTCTAGTTCATAAGTCCCCAGTCAAACATGTTGATCAAGGGGAGCGTGCTGAGTTTTTCTTTCTTGAATGTACATTAAGTGTTTTATTAATTAATACATTAAAACAAAAAAGTAGCAGTGTGCTTTCGTTTTTTATGAAAACACAAATAACACTAAAATTAAATGTGAGGGTTGGTCATTTCTGTGTTCCTGAATTAACACAAAAGAAATTATAGGCAAACAAGACTTTACATACTCTTTAGTGGTTTTTATCATGTTTGAGAGATTTTTACGTCAGTGTGATTTGTTTCACTAAATTGTCCAGAAGGAGTGCAGGAACGGGATTTGCATACGAAACAACACACTCTATTACATCAGAATGTAAGGAGGAGCAAGATCTGAAAAATAATGTTTAATTTCATTTTGCAATGCCTCCATGTTTTACAAATCTCATTACAAATTGTGTGTAGTCGTGGTTGTCCTTGATTGATAGAGCCATTGGATGTCTTTCAGTGATGTCTCTATCAGCTTTATCTCTATTGATAAATGCGCAAGGTGTCAGCATTTTTCCTCTTTCTAAAAGGTACTTCTGGCTCTAGCTCAATCCTTTTTTCCGCTAGCAGTTTTTTAAGAACACGCATGTAGACTGGCTACTGGTAACTAGCTAGCTAATTAACTTTACATTACGTAACATTGACTATCATTGTGATTTGAAGGATGAATCCTTCCATGATGGTATTGAACTATGCATGTTTAAACCAGAGTGCCTAACAGGATTTGAGAGAAAGTGGAAGCTCAAAATACTCTAACTGGATCAACTAGCTTACTAACTTATCACTTATCACTTTTGGTTAGGTATACAAGCTTAGTAACTAATGACCTGTGTCTAGCAATCTCTTACTGTAAAACACATACAGTACTCTTTTTAGATAATGCTACAGTACTGTCGTTAAAACAACAAATTCACTACATTGGAGGAAGGTATTTATCTGCCTGACCATGCTTATAGATATTGATCTATCTGCCTGTTGTACGTGAGCAGAAGTGCTTTTATCAGTCAACAGTATACTTAGCTGTTATTTTGGTTACAGTCTTGAACATTTAGGAGAAGAAACAGTTTCATCCTTCATTGAACTGATGACTCGATTTAATAGAAAGTTGAGAAAGCATGAATTTGCTTGTGAAATGAAATAATCATTGAAAAAAGTTATTTCTAGTGATACATGTGTGTTTTAGTTTGTGTTTTTATCATCTTTAGAGATCATGAAGTTAGCCTACTCTATACAACACATCAGTGTTCCCAGAACAGTTGCCTATATGTAAACTGCTAGGCAAACAGTAAAACAGCATGAATTGATGAATATGTGTTTGTTTTATTGTTTGTTGCACTGTTTGTTGATTAAGCAGGATAAACCTGTCCGTGATATCCATAACCTGATACCCGAGAGATCTGTTCTTGTTACATAGGGCTGTGTTTTTTATAATACATCTCCACTAGGCAAATGAAAGCAAAAGAGCATGTCTATATGCTTGTCTGTAATTAGTTCAAACTAGGCCCAGAACACTACATGGGCATAATCAACGTTGGAGTTTCATCTTCTAATCAGTATTTCTGTGTTTTCTCCGATTGTCATTGTGCTAGGGAGGTGGTATCTATGTTAGCTATTAAGTGCTGGAACTTGAGGTATTTTATTTACAGATGAATACAAAGGATTAGTCTGTTCACGAGTGAAATCAAATTCAAGTTTCAGTTTCAAATTTCAAGGTTTATTTGTCAAATGCACCGAACAACATAGCGTCATCCTGCATAAAGAAATTCTTGTGACATGGCACCCAACAACTATGTAGTGAGAGTTAAGAAGAAGAGTATATAAGCAAAAATATAGCTAGGCAGAAAATAACAATAACATAAAGCAACAATATACATAACACTGTACACTAGCAGCAGTTTAAAAAAGAGATAATTCGTTCTAGATTGTGTTGAGATGTATTTTCATGGCACAAATGTCCATAGCTAAAAAATGTAATTAGTATAAGTAGGTGAGTTATGGTACAATTCTTCTTTAACAAAAACATGAACAGGTGGGGATTACAGACATTAAAGACTGTAGTGTAAGTGTAGGGGTTGACAGAAGCCTGAGTATCACGAGGCAAGAAAGGCCTGGTTAAACCACACCACTAAGACCTTTAGTTCACACATTTAAACACTATACAACAAGTCTTGTTTACCAGACTTTTCCTATTTAAGACAACACTGACTAAATCCTACCCATGGATAAAGAGGTGGCATTCAGCTACTAACTTTTTAACCTAGCCCAAACAGGAGATATAGATATTTAACCTCAGGCCCCAGTTTAGCAGCCTCTCTGCCTGACTGCTCCCAAAGTCCAAACACAGATCAACCATGCTATCAGGAACGATGGCCCAACTCAACCATGAGATGAACTCATTACTGACCCTTAATTAAACATTGTTATGGTTATGAATCACCGTCGCTTGGAAATGCAAAAAAAATGTGGTCTGGGAATGGAAAAAATACAGGATGTTTTTAGTAGCTTTTTGCTGCGTGGATTAAGGAATCTGTAACCCTTCCAAATGCTACACTTTTTTCCCAGATGGGATGTTTGACTTTGTGAAATTGAACCCTGTGTTCAAACGTCTCCCCACTTGAACCCTGTGTTCAAACGTCTCCCCACTTGAACCCTGTGTTCTGCTGTTGCTGTGCTTGATTAGTATGGGTTAATTAGGTTGAAAAGCGGGCTGCTGTTTGTATTGTAACTTGTATGGCTCTCACGGTTTTAGTGTTGTTTTTTTCGTATCTCCTCACCTGTCATCTTTTCCCCTCACTATTTTCTCTAAACCTCCCCTTCCTCCCCCCACTCTTCTGATTTCTAATTCTGTTGTGCTCTTCAATAATATTTTCTTTCTTTTCTGTCTTCCCCTGTACTTCCTTTACCCCACTTTTCCTCTGCCCCTCTCATCCTCCCTTCACTCCTTACTTTTCCGGCCCCCCCCATCTCTAGAGTTTGGGGTCCAGCAGTTCTTCAGATTCCTTCATTCCCATTCAAACCACAGGGGTTTGTCAAGAAACATGCTAGAAGATCAGGACTAAAGGTTATGGATTGTCATTATCCATGTTTGTCCTAATTGGACTGATGTTAGCACTGCAGTCAGAATTTGAACCCTCTCCCAGATTGGATCCTCCCACAGCTCGTTCTATGTATGTCCTGTAATAGGTTTTAGAGTTACAGTTTTGGCCCTGGGATACAGTTGCAGAAAGTGCAGAATTATTTTTCAAAGCCCTAGTTGAAAGAAGAGCATTGGCAGAAGAATATTGCCTGATTGGTAAACACTCTGTCGCTTTCTTTTCATACAGAGCACAAGGAGAATGGTAGCTTGACTCAGTAAAGGCAGACAGGGCCATCCAGCTAAACTAAGGTTAATCACTGGGCTCTACATGGAATCTAACTTGAACCAACAAAGGTTCTTAGGAGTTCTCATTTTAAACACCTAACCTACTTGTGTGCATTTACTTTTGTCATGTCCTCTAATAAATGTGAACTTGTTTGCATTTATTAGAATGCAAACAGAATTGATATTGGATTGGAGCCGATGTTTTCGTCAGATTACAAATAGTTCTTTGACCATGTACACCAGTAGGTGGTTTGGTGTCGACTTGAGAGCATGAGCTGAAAGGAACCCCATAAATATTGTCAAATACTGTGGTGGATTTTGGTCCTGAGGCTCTTGGTCAGTAATATCATGAACTCCACCAAGTACCAAGACGTTAAGCTAAAAACCTGGTTTTCTATGCCAAGAGGCTGAAACATGTTCCCTAGTGGATCCTACTGGTGGTCAAGGACACCATGCGCACATCCAAAAAGAAATTAACTGATCATGAAGTCAACATTTTGCAATGGCAATCTCATCTCAGACTTGAATCCCATTGAAAACCTCTGGTTTGAGTGTAGAGGGCAAAAGGACCTCAAGGGCCTGAAATTATTTCGTGTGGACTATTATCCCTTCCAGTGTGTTCTCCAAACTCATAGAAAATTATTTTTCACTAATGTTAGCAATTATACATTTTTTGGATAAAAATAAAACATCTTATCAACACAATCTAGAATGACCAAATTGAAATATGATAGAAATACTATTTAGAAGATTGATAGAAACTTTTTTAAACATTAATTAATTTCTTAAAACTGTTTTCATCATGCATATATGGTATTCTTTGCCAAGCGCTAATAGATGAAACAAATTTTAAACAGACATCTTGTAACAAACGGCTTGGATAACAAAACCTGCTACTAAAATATGATTAAATGGAAACATTGTTTCTAACCGTATATAAATCTCAATATTTCATACCAGACAGTCCAAATCAATATAAAGGTAATCTTTGGTAGGAAAGTTTATAATAATGACACACCAAAGATCCATGCTGTCTGGAGGGTACCTGTCCTCCAGACAGGTACCCCCAACTTCAAGGGAACAAGCTATCTTAAATTAATTGTTCTCTAAAATGCTAATGGAGGCCATTTTAGTTTGTCAATGCAAAAAATTTTGAAACTGCCAAATACCTCAATGCAACGGAGTGATAAATAATAAGACATACAAAGTTTAAAAACTTAATATTTACATTTATGTATGTGCTAATCACATCACGCTTGTGGCAGTGTCACAAGCTTTACAATAACATTTTAACACTTATGTAAGTAGGGACTACAGTGTATTTACAATGTGGGTATAGTTAACAAGTCTGTCTGTGAACCATAAACAGCTGAGGTTAGGCTTCCTGGAAGGGCTCCAGTTTAACAGTCATAAAACTCAGAGAACGGAACACTCCCGGCGGTAATCACAACATTTGCAGAGGTCTGTCTGTGTGTGCATATCTCCTTGTATGTTCTGATCTGGGGGTCAGAGAGTCACACTTGTTTATTTTAGCTTGGGTACATTAGTGGTGGTCTCTGTTTGACACATCACACTCTCTTCATCTTCATCTGCTCTTTAGTTTAAGACAGGATCTTTGCCATTTCACTGCTCTTTAGTTTGATACAGGTTCTTTGTCATTTCAGAGCTCTTTAGTTTGAAACAGGATCTTTGCCCTGTGAGATCAGTCCACCTAGGCCTAAACTATTCTTTTGTCCAGTAAACAAGTTAAAGGGGCATTGGACCATTTTTTCCAATTTGATGTTAGAGGACTTCTTACGCTGAAAGTAAGCTGTGGGCCAAGAGAAACTGTAATAAAACTGTAATAAATATAATAAGAGAATGTAGTAAATTCAGCTTTCATTACCAACATTACAAACTTCAGCTAACTTCAGCCTCCGCCTGCTAAAAATAAGGTGAAGTAATAGGGCGGGTGAATTGGGTTATCTTTTAATGGCCAAATCACCTTTAAAAATACTGTCCGGGACTTGTGCAAATAACAAACTATATTTTAAACCTAACATTTTGGCCCAGATGTGTTATATGTTCTTGATACATGCATAATCTATTTGTTGAATCACTTTCATATCTCAGTATGATATGGACATGACATATTAGCGTATATGGAACATGACGTAATACAGCATTTTGGGGGACTCGTAAGTTAAGTTTCACTTGGCCCTTTGACCTTGTTCAAGGTGAGTAACCATTAACTTGGAGAAGAAAGCAATATTATCTTTTAATGTTAAGTTTGAAAGCAGGGCTTTACAGTTTATATTTACATTTCTTTTAGTGTTTTGGTATAACACAGAGTGCCAATACACATGTAAGGTCAAGCATTAACAAAGTACGATGTGACAATACACAGCTGTTGTGGGAAGGAGGTTGAAGGACGACCAACATGTGTGACTTTTACGTGTGACATACTGTAAACACACTTTCAAACAGCTTCCATCTCTCATTGACGGCCCCATTGATTTTTATATTCTACCAAAGTAGGATATTAGCTGTCAGTTAAGGCCGGACATCCATCATTTATTAGCAAAAAATAGTTGTACATTGCTGAGGACTTTAGGCATCGTTAAACTGTTACTGCAATGGGCTAAATCAGTCATACCAGGCGGTTTTAGTAGTCTTAAACAAATCAAGTTTGATGCAAACGTATACACCTTACACACTTTATTATAGGCTTAAAGCAAATAAAACACTAGTACCTTGTAAAATAGAAAATTTTAAATGTATTACAGTTTAAGTTTACACTTTATTTAAATGAAATAACTAAAATATAACAACATGCCTAGTTCAGTTAGCTATCCACTGAGGTGATTATTCAGAGATGCTCAGTGATGATCTGGTCAATTTTCCTCACTAGTGATTCCGCAACAACTTATCAGCTAAAGTTGAGGATATTTCTTCTACCAATCTGTTAATACAGACTTTCATTCATAAGAAAACCTAAGCCTCCTCTAATGGATTATTGTACAGGTTTTGATGTATGGCTTGCTGACAGCTGGTAACTCTTTATAACTCTGTGACCGAGGGGAGAGAGACTGATGAAGATCTTCACTGGTGATTTGGCCTGCTGAGGGACTTTTAAAACTATAAATATATATTATGCTGAATTAATGTGTCATAATGATACATTTATAATAAAACCCAACAACGGGTCAACTGGGGGCACAGTTTTTTTGTTGTTTTATCGAGGAAAGATTGATATAACATATCTGCTAAATAGATTGGGGACATGACAAGATGTTGGGGAATCACTAGAGGGAAATTTTGACCCGCTGAACAATTCTGAGTAGTTACCCTAGGGTTAAACCCGAAATAATTAGCATATTTTTATGGTGTTTATAGAGTGTAATATTGGGATTTAAACTTTGAAATAATAAAGTTCAACGCTATTTCTGACATGTTTTAGGTATCTTCATTGCTTTCAGCCTTTATTTTGCATGTGAGGTGTATACTTTTGCTTCAATATGTTCAGTGAGTGTGTGATGATTTTCTTTAACCACTGCGTGAAGAGGTTAACAAAGTAGGCCACGTCAGTACATGTTTTATACTGCATAAACATTAATAGATATAGATCTGAACTGCTGAGGGAATGTCTACTGTGTTTGCCTAACTGTTTTGTTTTACTAATTCAGCAGATTGAGTCTGAGCCAGAGGCAGGGGACTGTCAATGGGATGTGTGGAAAAGTTTGGGTGGACGTTGATGTGAAGGATAAAAGCTATGCTATAGAAAAACCCTCTTAACCTGTTTAGCCTATGCTTTATGGTGCTTTGTGTTACAGCTTCTCTATTAAGTTGGTCACTGTCCTACAATCTGTTATTGTCACGTCAATTTGATATATTGTGTTCAGTTCACTTTTTTCTATCATATCCCATAATACTGAGCTATGGACTTTGTATGTACTGTTTTACGTTAGACCACAATGGCATGCATAGTTATGAACTGAATTTGTTTGGGAATTTCAACGGTTTTTATCTGTCTTTATCTCTGTTTAAATAAACAAAATAGGTATATCAGTGTGTAGCATTGCAGTGAAATGTGTTTTAAAATTATGTTTTTTCCTGGGGGAGGACCCTAAGCTCCTCTGCCTTTTTCGCCATTGCCTGTCATGATTCGGTCCCGTCTATCATGACACTATAGATTTGCCTTAGGCAAAACATTATGACTGATAAGTAAAGGTTAACTATTGCCCTCCGCAATTCTTTATTATTTTAGCTCATACATAACAGGTGTAAGTTACTGCGAAGTCAAGCTGAATGTTAGGATTTCAGTAAGAAAAACACTAGTGCAAGTGCGGTTATAGGCCTAATGCAATATTCAAGAAACATTTTCAGAAGAAAAAAAACGTGGGGTCCTCCGCCAAAGGTTTCCCATTAATCCACACTTGGAATCACAAGAGTATTTTCAAACGATGACAACATAACATTTATTTCCAGCATAGCTACGTTGATGTCAGTAGATGCAGGCAATTATTGCATTAATTAAAATCAATACCGTTTGACATTACCAGGACTTCATTTGTTTTACAACGCTTTGCGAAGAGCCACCGAACTATGCCTTGAGTATATCGTCGTTTAAAAAACTGCAGGAAATCACTCTACCGACACATGGTTTACGTCCGCGCAGCAGTGTGCCATGGCTTTTGGAGACTGCCGTTTCTTCCCAGCGAAAAAATAGCCGGAGAAATATCACAACAGAATAAACGTGAAGAATAATACCAGGTCCGAAAGAAAGAAAGAGAGCAAACCAGTCGAAGCGGCACAAAGGAGAACGGAGTGTCGTGAGGGAGTGATAGGAGATGAGAGAGACAAGCAGTGGCCTAGATGTGAGAATCGCCAAGAGTTGCTCTTTCTGGTTCACTGGATGATAATCCAAACGAGGCTGCTCCGGCACCGGGGTGGACTAGGGGAAATATGGTGGTAATTTCCGTGAAGGTTTGTTGACGACTTATGCACATTGAACAGCTACTTATTCAAGTAGCCTTTTTTAGTGTCTTGTTCTTATGTACTGTGTGTGTGTGTGCGTTGGAAAAAATGGGTCAATCATTTGCAAGCGCCCATGTAGCGCACAGCTGTACACTCTACTGCGCGAAACGTCTCTCCGGGACAAACATGGTATGAAAATGCAGTGAGTCTGTCTCATTTACACACATACTCTGAATATAGGAGTTCACGCCGCTACCTTTGGTCCTCCTGAGTGATTGCGATGGAAGTGGAATGTGACAGCGGCAGAGGTATATCAAGGAGCGCTCATGAGAAATGCCCGCGGGCGGTGGAGCGCAACGGCTATGTGAAAACATGTGTCACCACTCTGTATCAGGACGCGGACTGTCAGTCGTGGTTGAGACTCGATGAGATATGGAGTTCCGGGAGACTTTCGTCCGCGGTGTGTGTGGGCTCTGTCTCGGTTTTGCTGGCGGTGCTAGTTAGATTGGTTGACTGGGACGTGGAGCAGCAGAGTAGCAGCGGAAGAAACATCGAG
Organism: Esox masquinongy; assembly: GCA_016801175.1. Taxonomy (NCBI): domain Eukaryota; kingdom Metazoa; phylum Chordata; class Actinopteri; order Esociformes; family Esocidae; genus Esox; species Esox masquinongy. The sequence goes on from JACXGI010000332.1 coordinate 32,846, forward strand.
AATCACGGCGAGCCTGGATCTCTACTTCATTTCGTGGCGAGCTGTGTGGTGGAACTGTTGTTGTCCGTTTGGTACTTGGTGTCCCCCGTCTTCACTCTCGTATGTGCCTTCTTCTGGGTCGGCCTCTACCTGATCCGCTGCGGGGTGCTGATCCGAACTGCCCTGTTTTTGTTGGCGGTGTGTCACTTGGGCGAAGCCGCGGCGCAGTCGCTATTGCAAGGCGCAGATGACCAGCTGCTGTCGTTCACTGCCACCGTTGTGGTTCTGTCCTGTTTGGCCGGCGGAGCGCTAATGGTGGTCGGACTAGGACAAGGGGTATCCGTCATTATATTCATCAGCATCATCCGGACTGTGTCCCTGATCTCCCTTAACAAGGTCCGGGCTAGTTGGAGACCCTACCTTGCGTACCTGGTTGGAGTGCTAGGGGTCCTGCTTGCGAGGTTTGCTGACCAGCTTCTGTCGGGCTCAGGGGCACACGGGGCGGGTTGCCGCGCCGTGACAGCGGGGAAAGGAGAGGACACCATACCGGTGTTTAAAAGACTACGGAGGTCCAGTTCGGTGGCCTCTTCAGACATGGCGCACAGTCATTGCAACAGCAAGTCCCACCGCAGGACCTCGCTACCATGCATTCCACGGGAACAGGTAAGCCTATAATTTCTGTGTGTTTACTTTTTTCTTTTCACTTCGTAAATGTTTGTGATTTTTCGTTACTTTGGGTTGGAGCAGACGGATGCCACTCTGCCAACTATTTACGTAGTGCCATACAGGGTACTCGTGTCACTGTATTAATTAATGCTATTATTATTATTATTGCTACATTAGACTGGTCCTCAAATTAACTCTGAAGCATCAAGCAAAATAAAGTCAGTTTCTTCTTCAATGCTTATTGCTATAGGCTACTCTAAATAAAGAACAAAAGCACATTAACAACAATAATAATAATGATGTATATTTTTATATGGGATAGCAATTTAATTTAGAAGTAGAAACTCAAAGTCTCTTTGACCAAAGAAGCAAAGATAACAGTAGAATAAAAAAATATGTTGGGATCAAGGATGCAGTTCTTGTTAAAGGGAAATACTGGATGCACATTCTAACCCTGGCAGCTTTTCCTCTTTCCTGTTTTAAATTAGGCCACTGTGCAAATTCAAGCATGTGTTTGTGCTTTTGATAAGAAACGGTACATGCCATATTGTGCCAGGTCTAGTGTAATGTACAGAAGTGCCTACGGGTCCATCTGGTGAAGGATTGCTTTGCCCTTCAGGCAGTAAGTAAGGCCTGAGTGGGTCACCTGAGACACAGTCAGGTCTGATAACCGGCCCTTAAACACGGCTCGTTGTTTGACCTGGCTCGGTGGTTGTGGCGTTGATGGAATGGCTTTCCCGGTCAGCTTAACAGTATTAAAAGGTCGTCAGTAGTTAGAAACTAATATCAAACACATTTCCGCATGATCTGGTGTAATTAATGTGTTTCTGTTGGATAGTTAATGGGAATTGTAAACCACAGACATGTTTTTGTAATGAGGCCTTGTATGGATAAAAAATGTATCGCAATGGGACACTTTCCAGAGTAAATTTTTATTGGATTCAAGTGCATTTATTGACCTGGCCTATTGTTTTATTTGGACGTCTGCTTATTTTATTTAATTTGATGTCTAAGGGTACATTTTATCCTGATTATTGTTTTTCCTGTCTTCAAAAAACAGATGTTCACTATCTCCGGATATATTTTGTCATCATGGATTCCAAAGTTGGCACATCTTCTACATTTTAAATGCTGTTGTTAAAGTTTTTGAATGGGACTTCCCATTAATACAACTGTTATACATTTCACAATGGAGAAGACATGTTGTACTGCTTTCAAAGATTTCAACTCTTTTCAGCATGTGTGATGTGTATGAACACACCTCAGTTAGTCTTCTTTGTATAAGTCTGTGAACTAGGGTGGTGGGTAGTGTTCATAACGCATGATCTCAACTGGGATTTCTAAGTGAATCAACAACAACTGATATCCTTTATAATGCATTGTGGACACATAAATGTTAGATTGTTGTTCCTGATGTTCTAGGGCTTACAGCTCCACCTCCCACACACCAACTCAGCAGTTACCACTGTCGCCTCCCTTTAAAGTTACGCCCTCTAGTGACAGTTTAGAAATGATAGTGAAAATAATATCCAAGCATGTTTCATGTTGGATGGATGCTTGTCATACAATGAAAGTTGACGGACAATCTTTAAAAGGATTCTATGCTTTACTCTCTGGACAAGTGCCCTGTCAAATGCCTTGTATATAATTACTTTTGAAGCTTTTGAAAGTCCCTGGCGCCTAGATTCCTCTACACATACAGTATATTGCTACCTGATGTCATACAGACGTTTAAAGGTCCCTCTGCTACCTAGCCCTCCATACACCTTGCCATAAATGCACAGGCTCACAGAGACAAACACACTCACACGCACATGATTTAATTACTTGGTATAAGTATGTTTTTATTAACAATAGTCCCTAAACTTAACCTCACCGTACACTTGACTTTAACCTCAATAACCTAACTTTTATGCCTATTCCTAACCCTCAACTTATTTAATAAGCCTACAACAGAATAGTCAGGACCTGCAAAAACCTCTGACTCTTCACCATGTTTCATGTTTCTATTTAATGTTAAAAACAACATATCAGTGTTTTTTTATCCTAAAAAAATAGGGAAGCAAGTATATATATACACACGCACATACACACACACACACACACACACACTGAATTACTGTTTTTACTGGATGTCTGTTTACAAAACAATGTTGCAACGCACAATGTCACATTTTCAGTCCCCAGTGTTTGGTGTGATTGAGTTATTTTGGAAATTTTTCCCTGTACACTGTGTGTAAGTGTCCCCGAAAAATCAAATTGTGTCCAGTGAGGCCGACGTACTGCACTTACAAAACAACATGACACAAGGGTCAACAAATTGCCCCCCTATTTCTCTTGTTCAGACCTCTTGGTTACTGAAGCTTTTGAAACTCAAGAGGCCTTGCTATTTGCCTGGTGGGGGGTTGTGATTTACTGCAGACTTAATGGTGTATCCTGTCCTCCACAGCCTTTTCCTAGAGTGTTGCGTAAACATCTTGAGTGAGAGGGAAAGCTACACTGGAAGATGCTCGTCGGGTTGTCTGTCTAATGAAAAGGACCTCACTTGTGAGTAGGGTTTAACTTGAGGAGAAGGCGTTTAGCTTTTCCCTGTGGGGTTTACGAGTCATTCATGCAGTCGGTGTGTATGTGCGTGCACGCAGCCCTCTGGGTTCAGTTGTCTCCAGAAGCCGAGATGTTCATAAACCTGTCCTCCTGCAGTATTCATGACCCAGAATCCTCTGACTGTCTTCCAGCATGAGTTGTTGCTAACATTGCAGCAACATTGCACGGCTCCAGTAAATCCTTCACTGGTGCTTAAATCTTTCCCGCACATCACAACTGTGCTCTCTGCATGTAGCTAAGCTGTAGGCTTCGTGTACATTCAGTTGTTAGTAAATCCTAACTTTTGGACAGTAATAATGGTTGGCCTCCAGTGTAACCATGAGACTAAAAACACAATTGCTTCACATGGAGTATTGCTTCATATAGAATGTTTGGGGTTTGGCGACTGGACAGACATTCTCAGGACATTAGACCACTTTTCTTGACATTTAATCAGTATAATGCTATATTGAACTCTGCAGAAGGCTTGTTAGCTTCAGTAGTTGTTTGTGTTTTTAGCAGAGGCCTGTGGAGTGATAAGAATCTAGAAAATACAGTTTTTAGTAGGTTTGGGGCCGTTTCAATCTAAACTTTGGCATAGTAACATAGTTTTAAGTAGGACATTCAAAAAAGCTATTTGATTTAAGATTAGTTTTATGCATTGGTTCACATTTCTGCCAACCCAAACAGAGAGTAAAAGTACTATTGATTAAATTGTGTGCGAAAATGCTTTTTGCTGAAATAATTGAATGAAATAGAGTTGTGGCTCAAGCCTTCCAGCATTAAAGTTCATAATTTTGTTCATTTATCAAACAGTGTGTGACCTAATTATGTAACCTTTTCATATTTCCATGTCACAACGAAAGACAGAGAGAAGAGAGAGGGTGTGATTAAGTTGAATTTGAAGGAGAAAAGGGTGTAGAGAGAATCTATTTGAGGGAAGCCCTATTCTCTTATTGACGCACATTAATTCCCACAGAGACCTGCCAAATTATGCTTCTGTGCCACTTTAAAAACCCCATCAGAGTGCTGTAGCAGAGTTATGTGATACAACTCTCATAGGTTTAGAGCATACTCCCAAGGAAGGTCTGGATCATGTAGAAAAACAGATTCACTTGGAACAGATTTGTTCAGAATTTAATTACTTTGTGTGTGCGCTTGCGTATGTGATTGTGTGTGAGCTCATGTGGAGCCATGACGTACATTCTTCTTGAAGGTAGGGTGAGGTTTCCACCTGACAATTAGAAATGCTAAATGTTGACTTTATTAGTTTGCCTGTCCTATTTGATGAAGCTTGTCTGTGTGTGATTAGAAAGAGGGATCTCATCAACGCACACATGCGCACCTTATTTTGGTTGTGTGTGATTCCGAGAGGGGACTTGCTGCGACTGCGAGAGAGGGGACCGAGGAACGTGAAGCTTTAGTTCGACAATTTGCCCACTGGCTGCCAAATGTCATTTATCTGAAAACCCCCAGCCCTTTGGAGCAGCCCGAGCCTTACCGTACATCACTGGGACTCCACGGGCCCAGAGTGTCCTGAGAGACTGACAGGGGACAGTGAGGGGTTTAGCGACATGTTGAGGAAGAAGGTGGAGGGTGGGATCCAGTAGCGAGGTCAGAAGATATTTAGTTAGATGGTCCCGCGCCGCCCGGTTGGCCACTGGCTGGGTGGGAGGGGGGTGGCTGGGTGGGAGGGAGCTGGTTGGGCATCCGCAAAATGACTTTGACATAAACGGAGAGGTTGAGGTCAGAGAGTAGAAAGCGTGCACCCTAATATCACTAGGTGTGCGGCTCGAGCTGTTATGAATGGACTGACTCATTCAGGCTGCACAGCGATGGACACAGAAGGAAAGAGGGAGGCACGGAGGGCAGACGGGAAGAAGAGTGGTAAAAGACTCAAAGGAGAGAAATGGAGGAGGGAGCGCCGTTTCCTGTCAAGTCCACCAAACATATCAGCCGTAACAGGACGGCGGCCCAGCTGGCGTGTGAAATCCCCGGCTCTGCTATTATAAACACACCACAGCAGCATTCTGCCGGCTAGAATGCGATCGCACACCAACACACAAACCCCCGCTGTGTGCTCGCCAAAACAATAACAGACATCGCACTGGAACTCTAACATTCTGCTCACTTGAACAATAACACGCAGTCACTCAGTACGGTAAAACATTGCTACGCTTCCTGCTTCGTCTGCCAGTACATTTTGTTTTACATAGACACCGCATTTATCATGTATTTGTTCTTTCCATTCAGTACCTGAAGGCAGGGTTCCGGGTCATTTTCACTGTCCACCCAGCAACAAGACGTGGCGTGGTAGCCACTGAAAAAAGGGGAAGGGAATTATCCTGCTGAGTGAGGCTGCCCCAGGTTATCGGCTTGACTCATCACACTCGTTAGGAGTTCATTTTCGGCCTTGCGTCAACATCACTCAAATGTCAGAAGTATGCTTATGTCTGCACGCCTGGGCAGCCAAGTTTTGTATGAATGTGTATTTATGACTGTAAGTGCTTTTCGTGTGTGTCTGTGTGTTATGTGTGCAGCAGCCAGTGACATCAGGATTGTGGGTTTAATTCCTACTTATCCTAAACTTTAATCGTTTGCATAGCCAGGTGGAAAGTAGGGCCTTTTCCTGTCTAAACTCAACTTATATTGACAGGAGTCTTATTTGCTCCAACCCCAAATCTTTCTTTTCAGACATGTGTGCAATGTGTGTGTACGGTTTGTACCCACAAGTGTGTGCGTGCAGTTGTGTGGATTTCTGAGAATTTGTGTGCGCGCTCGCCACATGTGTTCCAAGAAGAAAGACATATCGCTCTGCCCAACTCTAGCTGACTAGCTTTAGAGTTTCTTGGCCCACTGCTGAGAAGCAGCTTGTTATTTTAACCTGGACTGGCCGCAGCCCAGCTTCTTTGCTCCCTTTCTCCTCCTCTCTCCCTGGGCTGTTCCACGAAATCGGTGCCTTTTCCATCCCGTTATTGCATTTCTAAAAGTATTAAATGGAATAAATGAAGTGTCTTTTCACATAGACCACATGTAGAATTTGTTTAAGCATTTACATGTTATTTTTAAAATGATACAGATATTCTGCATTTTGATCACCTGTTAATTCTTGAAAGATTTTAACCAATTTCGCCTCAATATTTCTCCAGGTTTACACCATCTTTGTAAAGCCCTAGTTACATTTGGCACATTGGCAAAGTTATATTGGAAGAACGTTTCCTTCACGTAGCTAGCGATTAATTAATTTTGCGTCCCTTAGTCTAAGGTCAACTCAGTTATGTGAACAGAAATATTCTCTTTAAAAATATTTGACCATTTCGCCCTGAAAAATAACTGATTGGGTAGAATAACTTTCCCTCTCCGTCTCTCTCTCTCCACTCTCCTCTACCCGTTCCCCGTTCCTGTCCTCCTCTCCCCTCTCACCATACACAGAGCGGCTCCCCTGCGGGCCAGCCATACGAGCCCCTGGCCTCAGACAAGGAGCCCACTGTTGCCTCACTCAATGGTGTTTTAGTTCGAAAATATGCCCGGCAGATGGGGGGGGGCAGCCTTTAACAGAAACCAGGTCTGTACATCTGTCTGTCTGTCCGTCTGAGGACCAACGAGGGAGTGAGAGAGTAATGGAGAGCCTAGAAAGAGAAAAAAAAATCTTGAAGGATTTCGGCGCATGGTTTGTTTTCTCAGAGTCTATTTTAATTAGAGGAGTGAGAAGGGGGCTAAATGTTGCACCGGCGCAGAGCACGATGTCCCGTTCAGAAGGTGTGGAGTGGTCCTCAGGTGGTTTTGGAGGAGGTGTGCGGCCGCCTGTTCAGAGATTTGGTTGTTGTTGCTGGGGGGAGAAAATGATGCATTTCATGAAATATTTATGCTATGGTAGGTTTTCTCTGAGAGAATTGACAGTTAACGTAAACAATTGTGTGAATTTGATTAATTCAAAAACTGTTTAATAAAGCTAAAAATGATACATTTTTGCATCCGGTTAGGAGATGTGAATGACTCAAGCCCCTGTGGCAGCCGTAGAACTGTCCTTGAGAAGCCCTCCAGATGACCATAGCCTTCATAGACCATGAAGTAGTCCTCGTAAACTATTGCTCCTGTCCAGAGGTCACTGTGAGTTCTTTCTCTGTGGCCCATCATAAGCAGGCAGTGTCACTCTTTCTGTGTGTGGCGTGCATGTGTGCAATGAGTCACCTGCCCTGTTTGCCCAACAGCCAGATTGAGAACCATATTTTTCAGCCTCCTCTAGCATTACACAATGCTCTTGTTGAGAGAAGTTTACAACTTTTCCTCTGATGAATCAATGTTAAATTGGCAGCTGTTGTAAAAAAAAAAAAAAAAAGCATCTTTTATACCTGAACAGTTTCTTGAAGTTACTGAACTGAGAATCCCCTGTGGTTACCAGGATGGTTCCAGAACAGTACACCTAGGAGCCCAAGGTTTCAGCCCATCATCTGTCTGTTGGTGTGCAGCCCCCCCCCCCCTCCGAGCCACCAACCCGACTCCCTGCTGGCCTCCTCCAAGGATCCCACTCTATCCAAGGATCCAAGCGGCACTGTGGTTGTGTATCAGATAATTGCCGGTGTAATTGTATCAAATACAGCTGGTAGTATTTTTCATTCCAATTATTCTCCTTTCTCGTGTGCCCGTGCAGCTCCTACGCAAACAATCCCGTCGAAGATCTGCATCGTGCAGCTAATTGCGTGAAGCTGTCCGCTGGGTTAGACTAGGTTCTTTAGCCTGAGAAATGGGCCTGGAATTGGGTTGGGGTCAACAGGCCATCGGACAGTTTCAGCAGCGGTTTAGAAGAAATGGTTTGTTACTGGATGCAGACTTGTGTGGAATTATTTGTGAGTTTTAAGTGAGCTTAGCTTTGTCTGTCTAGATTAAGGGACATCATGTTTGAAAAGACAATGTATGTATGTCTGTAATGGAGAAAAAAAACCATCCTCCTCAAAAATGATATTTATCTTTAAAAAAATATAATAAACAAATCTGATGGAACAACTGTTATGATACACAAACACACTCCAACACTATTCACACCCTTAGAAACTAGTCAGATTTTTGGGGTTCCTATTGTCTTTTACTTCGTTTTATTGTTTGTATTTGAATTCTGGTTTTATTGAATTGACCTTTCAAATACTGGACCAACGCTTTTACCACTTTCTATGGCTCGTTCCCAGACATTTCCGCCTGTGTGCAATAGCATGGGGACGAGGTTAGCTTTGAGGTCATGGGTTAGGAACTATTTTTGTGGATGCTAGAAGATGTGTTTTGCATGCAAGGCCTGAACTGCACTAGTCAGAGTTTATTGGAGAAAACAAGGAGGGAGACAGCCAAGATGGCCCGGTTTCATGTTTTTTTGGGGAAGAAGTTACTCCCTGATATTTGGGTGGTGATTGTGTCGAAGAGTCATTCTCAACCCAGACACATGCAGCGACTTAAAGGATTTTCTCCCTCAGTCTCACTTTGGTCTATAATATGTGCAAAAATGACCTCATCAAGCTAGTGAAAACACATCATTAAAACACACAGTTTTGTTATTTGCTGACGCATTGCTTTTTTTCTTTGTTTCCTACGCTTGACGAGTTTTATGAGGTCATGAAGAGACAGGGAGGTTTTTGTTGTTTTCTGGTGGATATCTTGTTGGATGTTTTTGGGTGGAGTGGAGTGGGGTGAAAAAGGGGTGTGTTGAGATGGGGGGATTGGGTGTCACATCCTCAGGTTTGTCCCAGCTGCCAGACACCTGTTTGTTTTGTCACATCCTCAGGTTTGTCCCAGCTGCCAGACACCTGTTTGTTTTGTCACATCCTCAGGTTTGTCCCAGCTGCCAGACACCTGTTTGTTTTGTCTCATCCTCAGGTTTCTCCCAGCTGCCAGACACCTGTTTGTTTTGTCACATCCTCAGGTTTGTCCCAGCTTCCAGACACCTGTTTGTTTTGCGATCCTTGTGGGGACCTAACCCTAACCCAGAAATCCATACGGACCAACTTTATGCCTAATTTTACGTAGACCATCTAACCCTAACTGATAATGCCTAAACTTAATTTTAACAATTTGAACACAATAACTTTTACCTTAAAACCATACTCTAATCTGGAAGACAGATTTCTCCTTTTGGGGAAAAGAAGCTGTTGACCAATTTTCAGGATTTTATATCTGTGGAGACGTCTGGTCTGCACAAGTACACATAGACCTAGATCACACACACTAACACTTCCATGTAAAAACTTTCAAATGGCCTAATTGGTTTCAGTGCAAGGAGAAGGTTTAAACCCTGGGCAGATGAATTTGCTGTAGTGTGTGGCTGTGTGTGTGTTTCTGTGTGCGTTTGGTTACTGTGTGTTTGCTTTTGCTGACTGTGGTGGCTTGTTACATCACAGCTGCTGGGCCAATTTCTAATAAAGGCGAAATAACACAATGAACTTAGGAAAACACTGCAAGTGAAACAAACTGACTAGCTGGTGTGTGTGTAGGGAAGAGCTGGAGCTTGTAAACAAAGCTAAATTTGCGACAATGGAAATAAGATCAATGCCTTTTGTGAAAGGAGGTACCCTTTCTTTATGTCCCTAAGGAGGGGGGAACCAATCAGATCCTCCCTATGTTCCTCCTCTCTCCGACCAGGCAATGTCATCAGACCATGTCACTTCCATGACACGAAAGGACACTACCTGTTATCTGAGGCTGCGATGGCACTGGCTGATGTCTGATATAAAGTGACGTTTTAGTCATTGCTCCACTTTGCCTTGAACTAGACTAGGGAAAGGTTCTGTTTCCAACCCATGCAAACGTTCCCTTCCCATTTCACTGTCTGTGCAGTTCCTTGTTTCTGTCTATCTCTGTTTCTTTTTTCCCCTCACTCTCTCTCCCTCCATTTTTCTCTAACCTTAATTTTCCTCTCAAGTCCTGTCTCTCACTCTTTCATTTTTATTTCTCTAAATTTTTCTCTGTTCTATCTGCCCTCTTTCTCTCACATCCCATCTCTATCTACATCTCTCTCTCTCTCTGTCCATCTTTCCAAGGACAGATGCCAGCAGCGGGATGGCGTCCTCAGCTGCCATACAACAATGTTATGTAAGGCAGTTCTGTGTGTATGTGCGTATGCCTGCGTTTGCACATTCATTTTGGCCTGAGTCCTGATGTGCCCTATGTTTTTATGATGGAATGGGCCGACTGAAAAAGTGTTGGTTGTTTTAAGACTCACACTTCTCAAACTACTGAAACTTAAATCCTGGGCTAACACAGTTCACATCGCTCCCTGCCATGCCTCCAAAATAAGAGTCCATCTGACCCCTGCTTTATGCCTCACTTTAACTTACAGTACATGCCCTTTCTATGGGCTTTAGCTACAATAAATGCGAACGCCTTTATCCATGCTTTATCCACAAATCCGACCCTTGGTTAGCCTGTGTTGTCTGCAGTTTTTTTTCCACTGCTCCTCTGATCTCATCAAAACGGATGATTTGATGATACAAATATATACTGTCGATAAATTTCGTTAGCCAGAACATCGTGGTAATCCAATCAGTCGCTATGGCCCCTGGGGCTTGGAGGAATCAGCCCAGGGCGCACACCGGAGAATGTTCTTTGACCCCCATGGCCACACAGCTGCATGGTGGATGTTCAGCCTCAACATGAAATGCCTCACTGATTTGTTTGGCTGACATGTTTTTCAAAAACTTTGTGTTCATTGGGGTCTGTCTGTCATGTTTTTGCTAGATTCCAGTCCTCAGTGAATGATTCCCAGTCTCCGGGTCTCTAAATAATGGAAGGAACTATGAGAGCTTCTTTCTGTCAAATGGAAAGGTGTTGTTTTTTTGGAGCGTGTGACAAATTATAGGAGGAACTTTGCTCTTTACAGCTGTTGGTTCATGTTTCATGTCCAACTCAGAAGCAGAACTTACACACACACACCGCTGCCCCTCTTGGCCATGATTTTTTTTGGTCTTCTTGCTTATCAGACATTTGAAACTGGTGTGTGTTAGAGTGTATGAAGCCAGTGGTGTTGGGGGAGGGAGGGTTGGGGCAGGGACTTAAATTAACACAGGAGCAGTGACGCTAGTTCCTACCACACTAAATGCAGAACATATCCAATATGGGTGTGTGTGGCTTGAGTCATGACCAACTTATGGACCCCTGCACTGTGTGTCTGTCATCTGTGGCTTCTAGACTCTATACGCTGGGCTAATCCAACCTTGAAGTGTGGTCATTTAAACCATTGGTGTATGTTATGGAAAACCATTGGTGTATGTGATGGACATGCACAGATGTTAGTGGGTATTCAAGTCAGCAATTGGGCACCCGGGGTCGTCGTTTCACTGGGGTTGACTCACTGTTGTCAGTGATTTGACATTTACTTCCCGGTGATGTTGAACATCATCTGAACGTCACCCGAACAATCAAGTGTGGGATCTCGCCCTTTCCTTCACCTAAAAGGAGACACCGCTTCATTTATCATTCGCTCTTTCTTTTTCTCTTCCCGTTCGTCTCTCCGTTTGTCTCTCGGCCTTCATTTATTTTTTTCCTCGCACTGCTGTTTTTGTGGCTATGGGAACATGTCGAGTGAGGCTAGAATGCATCGTCGTTAGTGCTCATCTGTGGAACAGGCCAGGGTACAGACCACAGCTCTGACGTCTGTACGGGCCATTAGGAGGAACACGCACAGAACACACAGACAACACCATGCACTTCCTCACAGATGCCCTTGCGCACACACACACACACAAACACACACACATACACACACACATACACTCCTCAGGATCAAGTGGTTCTGTTTGGCACCATGAGCCCTGCTGCTGCGCTTGTGTCAGACTGAAGCTCCAGGCATGATGGCCTTCTGCTCTATTCACCGGCCATTCAGCCCCCCCACCCCTGCATCCAGCCATTCTCCCCTAATTCTTTTCTATCCTTCTCTCGCTCTCACTCTTCTTTTTCTCTCTTTCTCCTGCCTCTCTTCTTTTCCTACCCTTCTATCGCCGCCCACTCCTTGCGATCTCATTCAGCGCAGAAAGCCTTTATATTGGATTATGTTGCTGTGGTTGGACAGGCATGTGTATGTGTTGGGGGGGGGTCAGTTCAGTGTTCCAAGAACAGCTGGTTTTATGCTTTGTATTCCTTCAAGGTTTTTTTTCTCGCTTTCTAACATCCTTATAGACAAGGGGTTAACTTGAACGTTGCTGCCCATTTACTGCCTAACATGCCTTTTCCCTTGTTGCTGGCTTGCTTTGGTCATCGTGTTTGTGTTTGACCTTGATTCATTTTTTTTGTTCAGTAAAATTTAGATTTTGTTTCAGCCGTTCTCAAAAAGCTTTTGGATTGGCATGTAATATTTTGCATGGAGATGTTTGTCTGGTCTTTTGTGCAATTGCCCTAATTGCATTGTTGACCAGCTTACAATAGCAATAAGGCACCTCAGGGCTTTGTGGTGTATGGATGATATACCATGGGAACGTGTGTTATCCTTAACAGCTCTTAGGTGTGGTATATTGGCTATAAACCACACTCCCTATCACTTCATTATACTACACAAACTCCTTCACCACGTGCTTATGCTCCAGTCTTTTACCAACATAGGTCTTGGTTGTGAGTTGCTTTCAGTACTTCTTGTGCTGTTCTTTTGCTCCCCCCTCGCCCCCATCCCAAGGACAACACTCTGATTCCAAAGTCAATGCTCAGAATTATAAAGCTCAGTAAACAGCCCCTTGGGGGTTATACAACATGACCCATTGGTGGGCTCAGCACAGCACCACAACACACAATCTCCATTAGCTTCATTTCGATCGAGTCCTGTGACACTTGCACACAAACACACCCACATGTGCGCACACATTCTAGAATAGGAAGTAGTGTGTTTTGTTCAACAGAGTCACCATTGATGAGGAGGAGGATGAGGGTGTCTCCTGCCGTGTTGACATGTGACAAAAGTTGCCTCGGGTCGGCTGAGGCACTGTTGAAAACCCATAATGGGCGTCTTGAGAAGGAGGTTGCAATTACACTGAGGGGTCCCGTAGATCCATAATGGCTGTCATGGAGGTCAGTGTGAACAAAGTTTCAATGCCAGGACTTTCCATGAATGGCTTGGGCTACTAGACCCTTTGGCAGCTCACCCTAACCCGTCTGAGGGAAAGAGTATTAACAGAGAGGATGATCATTCTGGCCATTGTTTTAGAATACAGTTTTCCACAGCACGACATTAGTAGATGAAAAGGCTCCATTGATCGCTTTCTAAATTATTGGATGGGGTTTAGTGTGTCATTTTCAGCTGTTTCATTCAGCTTCCCCCACGCAGTTATTTAGCCAAATGAGTTCACTTAGGTGAATACCCACTTTTTCTCCCTCGCTCTACCTTTTCCCCTGCTCTCAGTTCCTTCTTTCCTTCAGCGATCTAAGAAAACAGAGACAAAGTGTTTGTATAAAGCCTGGCTTAACTCTCCCTGTCGCACACGACCCCAGTTAAAATGTTGACAATTCCAATGCTACACAAATTGCCCAAGAGCCATTCTTCTTGGGAAGACGGAGTGTTCTCTGTTTATCACAAATCACCATGGTGGTGTGGGTGTTTGTTGCGGTGGAGGTAAAAACTTCAGTCCAATATCTGGGGATATGCTCAAGCAAATTGTTTTATTGGAAAGAACAAAAGGAGTCCTACTTCTGGGACTTAACCAAACAACCTTTCAGGATGTAACACTACTTCTGCATAGGGTAAGTAACAAATCTCTTACAAATGTAACTCAACACTTTCAGCAACACTGACATGCTAAGCATTCTGCTTACGCCCATCTCTTCTCTTTGAGAGAGTGTTCCCTGGCGGCTTATCTAGGGACCTGACCAATTAGGCAGCGACCTACAAGTATACGGAGGCTGATCAGCCCCAGGTGTGTTTGCTTTGGGAGGGGAAAGATGGCCAGCAGGTTCGGGCGTTGCCTCCATCTGGTGGTCACGTAGCTCCCCTCCACTGTGACATGGTTCCATATATCACATACATTCCCCCTTAGCTACGACCACTGGGTCGGGGCATAGACAGCCCGGAGGGCTTCTCGTCGCGAGAGGGTGTCAGCATACCTGTGTTGGGCACCTGGTATGTGACCAATAAAAAAGAAGAATGATTGCAGTGTCAAAAACCAGCTAGTACTCCGGCTGTTTGTGTTTTTGTAGTGGGCCATCAAGATAAATGGGTCATGGACGGTTTATGAGAGTAAATCTTCATTCTTCGAGGGCCCATTTTATGCCTTAACAGTCCTTTTCTGCTGTGACATATCGATGTTCCTGGGGCTTTGGGTTCTGGCTTAAAACTAAGTCTGGATGTTCCTCCCCTGCTACATCCTGTGATAAGACGGTCACAAACCTGTCTCAGAGGTGGCCCTCTGGACCAGCATCTCTTTGGAGAAGTCTGGGCTGGCCAGCACATAAGTTTGGGTTAACCAAGGTACTCCATTTCAGTCCAGCCCAGTTGGCATTACTTTGGGTTTGCGGTTAACCCTGCTTCCAACACTGCCTGTACCTGGTCAAGATGGGTCGCCCAGTTGTTGCCCTGTATCACTACATCATCAGGTAGCAGCGTAAGTGCGGTGTGGGTGGAGCATCCTGTCCATTAATCTCTGGAATGTTTTTGGAGCTCCAAAAGAGAAGGACCCGTTATTGGTACAGGCCCTGCGTTATGGGGAAGGCAGTCTTTTCTTTAGCTGCTGGGGCGAGGGGTACCTACTAATATCCCTTGGTGAGGTCTGAAGTGGAGGTAAATTTTGGGTGTAGGATAGGCATCGATTTTGCTCAAAGCATTTAAGTTTCTGAAGTCATTACAGAACCATACCGTGCTGTCTGGTTTTGGTACCGATTCTATTGGACTTAACCAGGTAATCTGGGATTCTTCTACAATGTCTTATCTTAACATTAGACTTAGCTCATCATTTACAGTTTGGCATCGAGCCTCAGGTATCCGATAGGGTTCCTGTATGATGGGCATAGGGATCAACAGGCACTGGTATTGGGATTGGGAGGAATGCTTCTGGCATTACGGACCTGCAGTAATTCCGCACAGCACTCATTGTCCTTGGCCAAAAGAACCTCCTTTGTGTTCTTTCTTTTTTTTCATACTCAAAGAGGTCCCCAAACATGTGCGAATGGGCCAGTTGTAGCACGTTGGAGATATGATTACTAGGTACTAACAACTGTTCTAGATTTTCTTGTTGCTGCATCTGTTTTTTTACTACAAAGTGGGGATAGGACAAGGGAACCCTTTCCTTAACAGGCTTACCTTCGAGCAAGAGGATATTGGCAAGATTGGGGTCTCAAAGCTGGGCGGTCTTGAACTGTCCTCCAGTTGGGAGCTGATCCTGTGTTGTCATTTAGCCATCAATTGAAATAGGGAGTTCAGTAACCAGTTCTTTTAGGCAATAAGCAGGGTTGTCTTCTTCTGGTGTTTCCTCTCTCTGGTCAGGACATCCTGGTCTTTAGCCATCTTGCCTCTCCCTCATCATCAGCCTTACTGGATTATTGCGTGTCTGATGCTCTATTTGCCTGTAACACTCGGACAGGGCCACGGTGCACTTCCTTTACAGGTCTGCGTGTATTACCAATGTTAACTTGGGGCTTGAGTTACTCCTCATCCAGAAGCTGAAGTAAAGGGGACTGTCCCTACCTAAGAGGAGAAAGTACCAAACCTGCACAATGTCCACTCGCATCAGACACATTCTGTTCTTGGTGGAGATTGTCATCGCTGTAGTATTCCTTGGTATCCCCATGGACACACGACTCTCTGATCGGGAAGGCTAGACCCCTGGTTTTCTTGATTCACCAGGTAAGGACAGGCTATTGTGACCATGCTGCCTGTGTCTAGCACAGCCTTAATTAGTTTCCCCTAAACCTGGGCTGTTACCATTAAAACTAGCTTGACCTCTTCTCCCAAGAAGCTGGTAAGTAAGTTGCAAGGTTTCTTTCCTCAAGCGTCCAGTCCCTCATTTGTCATGGTCTCATCTAGCTGGGGATATTGCCGGGGCAGTTGGGCTACTTCATGTCTGCGGAAGCAGCCTTGCTTTGGGGGAGATCCTGTGGGTGCTCGCGTCTGTGAAACTGCTCCCTGGGTAGCATTTCAGGTGGGTGGCTATTCCTATTAAGGGCAGTCGCATTCCTCTCAGATAATCTGTTGCGGCTGCACTATTTAGATCCTGATAGGACTTTTGTGCTGGACCAAACAAAAAGGAGCCCTGCCTACTGCTCTTTGCCATTTTCGAGATGTAGTTGCTAGTTTGGCGTGCCTCAGTCCTCTCTGAGCATCTTTCTGGACCCTGGCATGTCGGGCTGGTCAGAGTCCAAGCAGTCCCCTGTTTGTATTCCTCCAGTAGGACCTGTTTGGCACTACTGTTCTATGTAACATAGAACTTGCACATAGGCTGGGTAACAGAACTTGTTAAATGAAAAACTAGATCTCTTACAAATGTAACTCTAAACTGACATGCTGAGCATTCCACTTACGCCCATCTCCTTCCTTTTGAGAGTATTTCCAGGTGGGTTATCTAGGGCCCTGGGGCCTCATGTATCAATTGTGCGTGTGCGTAAACCATGAGTATGCCAATTTTGACGCAAAGGTTGGCATTTATGAGAGTTGAACTTGACGGGAAAGTGTGCATATCTCTACACAAATTTCAACCCATGTGTATGCGCAGCCTAGCGGTTGAATTGGAGAAATACCATGCTATTATGGAAAAACTGGTAGATGAATGTCAACTGAAACATCTTGACGGGAAAGTGTGCATATCTCTACGCAAATTTCAACCCATGCATATGCACAGTCTAGCGGTTGAATTGGAGAAATACCATGCTATTACGGAAAAACTGGTAGATGAATGTCAACTGAAAAATCTTATCAATAGAAATATGAATAGCCTACAGGAATGGGCAAACTGTTTCCTGCAACATCGTAGGCTTATAGGTAGCAAGCGTCAAAACCTTACAGCCTGTAGCTGATCCAGAAAATGTTGATGATTTGAACTGGGCTTGACCAGTTCACTTTGATTTTGTCTGTATTGATATGTTTCTTGAATGTGAAGTTGAAATGTTATGATTAGCCTAATGGCAAATGATCATTTACTGCAACCCTCCCACAGCGACATGTCGGTGTCCCCATCTAGGACTTTTCCACTCAGATCTCCCCAATGATGCCATCGATTTGCTAGTCAATGGGGAAAATATCTGTCACACTTTGCCCACCTCCTGTAGTTTGGACACTGGTTAGGAGTGCAGCAAATCGCTTTGTCGCGTCCACCTTGACTGATCTTTGACCACTTTATTTTATTTAGAACAGCCACGTCTTGCAATGCGGAATATTTATGACTGCTTGTCGGGCTACTTGATACGTTTCGAAAAAGGATTTGTTTTTAGATTCTATATCAGATTATTTGAAGTTCACATTGTTGGAAATGTATTTTCTTCTAAGTTTTTTCTGACCGGTGTCCACCTTGCTTCATGTATCGACTGAAATTACATAGTCAATAGGGCTAATTTGGATACCTTATATAGGTAATTGTAGGTGTTCTTTGGGCGTAGACCGTAAGCTTATTCAGGTACGCAGAAGTATAATATGGGTCTGATTTATCAACGGAAGCATGCGTATGTGTTGCGTAAGCCAGTTTGATAAACCCCAATAATTTTATGTGCACGCAAATTGTAGGATTTCCACATACAACAGAATTTAGTTAGAAATGTACGCAAGATTGATACATGAGGCTCCTGGAGAATTAGGCAAAACCCTGCCGGTGTATGGAGGCTGATCAGCCCCAGTTGTGTTTGCCTGGGGAGGGGGAATGGTGGCCAGCAGATCTGGTGGCCTCATAGCACCCCTCCACTGTGACATGGCGCCATATGTCACATTAGATAATCAAGAACATATTCCTACCCATCACGTTGCCCTGAACAGCTGTCAGACCGCACCCGTGTAACTATTCAGTACAGTGTCATGTTTTCAGTTGTCAGTATGCTTTAGGCTATGACGTTATAAAGTGCTATCCAGTGCCCTCCAGAATTTTTGGACCCGTTTGGTAAAGACGGCTATGAATGGCTATGAAAAAATGGAATAGTTGTTTATCAGCTTGATCTTACATTGAAAATATGAGAAAATTGTACCTTCAAGGAAAAAACATTTCTAAGAAATTACAAATTCTTAATCAAGAAAATAATATTCTCAAAATCATGAGCCAAAATTTTTGGAACCTTTGCATTTAGTGCTCTATACACACCCGCCAAGATTACATCATTGAATCTTTTCATGTAATGTTTGATGTGGTGGGAGAATGCAGATAGAGATCTGAGACCATTCTTCCAAGCACTATCTCTCTAGTGCCTCCAGTCCTTAGTCCTAGCTTGTGGACTCCCTCCTTCAAGCTCACCTCAAAGGTTTTCACCAGGGGTTTTGGTGAGGGGACTAGGGGCATTGCATATTCCTGTGATTCTGTGGTCAGTGAGACATATTTTGTGTGGATATGGGGGACAGGTTTTTTTTTTAATCATTGCTACTGCCCAGTTTTACCCCCCTGATATAAGCAGACATATTATTGTCTAACATTTCCTGGTACCTGACAGAGTTCATGTTACTATGTATCCTAACATGGTTCCTGGGGCCAGGAAGTCAGGGAAGACAGTTCCTAATGACTCAGATTAACTTAATATAAACAAACAGTATATATCAGTGGGAAGATACTTCTATTAGATTTGGTTCATAATAGTTTAATCTTTTTTGTTGATTTCTTTCTTTGAATTTTACCTTAATTAAATTGTATTTGTCTCATGTTTTGAGTGTATGATCCAGCTTTTATATATATATATATATATATACACACACACACACACACACACACACACACACACACATTGCAGTTCTTTTTGTGGCTTTTTAAAATAAAACTGTTCCGGATCAGTTCATAAAGAGCATTTAGAAAAAAAAATGTTTGGGGTTGATATTTAGAGACCATTTTTAGGAACCATTGAAAGTTGAAATACCCTTTAACATTTTTCCCAGAACTTATTCTGGTTCCATTCCTTCCCCCACAATTTAAATGAATAACCCCTAAAGGATACTTAAATAACCTTTTTCAGTTTAGGTTACATAGTGTAATAGATCTTTTTTCAAACTATTTTATTGGATACAGGGAGATCAACACAGACAAGTTCAGAAAAGTATATGGCCTTACATTTGTTTTTCTACAAACTAAGCTACCACTCTTCTGACCGGACAAAAGGGGCCAGTGCTCCAAGCCTCGTAAGAAGAAGATTGCATAGAAGGCATAATCTAGAATGTGACATATCACAGAGCCAATTGTTCCAAATAGGAGAGGAGAAGCTGCCAGATCGTGTATGTCCATCCATTCTTTACAGAGAATTAAGCACACACCACATAGGCGGGATATTGAAATAAATGGAGTTTCTGTGTCTTCACTTCTAATGAGAAGTCAGTGACTCAGCTAGCTTTCACCGACCTGCCACGTCAATCATCAAGCAGTGAAGGGGGCTCTCGCGTCACTGAGGGCGCTGCGTTAGCAGGCCGTAACGCACGTGAGGTGATGCTCCCTGACAGTAATGGCGGTAAAGAGCCACGCAACGCCAGTAACCCAAGACTCAGCTTGCCATTAGCACAGGAAAATACTCCACTTGAGGGAACCAGTGGTAGGAAGTGAAGTATGTGTGTGTGTGTGTGTGTGTGTGTGTGTGTGTGTGCGTGTGTGTGTGTGTGTGTGTGTGTGTGCGGGCATGCGTGTGTGTGGAGCCACACATGCATAAAGCAATTGGATTTCCCCTTGATGCGGTTTGGCAAGTAAAGTGAGAGAGTGCAGGGTGCAGAAAGACAGCTATTGAGATTCTACCATGCTACTCCAGTCTCAGAATTTCTAAGAGAAGAACCATGATTCAAAGCCTGTGAATTAAAGCCAGTGAACTTGTAGTAGATGGTTGAACATGGCATTTTCTAAATGGCAGAACCGTTATGAATACATATTACTACTGAGTATAGTTATATCTACGCAATGGGTTTCACTTAGCAATGTCTAGGGTACATATAAATCCGTACAGTCACGCGCAAATGCATGCACGAAGAATGCAGCACCTGGTTCCTACATGGGCACGTGGGCAATTTGTAAGTGCACGTGAGTGATTGTGCATAATCGTGTGCCACGCAGGCACACGCTCCTGATCTCATTGTGACGTGAGCGCTGTCTGCGTATGAACCCGTGTTCCGAGGTAATGACATTGACATGCATTCGTGTCATCTTACTCGGAATGCCAGATTCCCGGTGTTTTGTGAAGGTGACCTGAACTCTCTGTCCTGCTCTCTTTCTCTATTCTCTTTTTCTCTAACTTCCTTATCCTCGGGTCAGGTGTTCCAGTCCTTCTTGGACTTTAAAAAAAAATTATGTTTGTGTTTTAACTGATGATTCATTGATTTGTTCAGGTAGCACACACCATCAGATTGGGGCCGCTATGAAGTTGAAAATAAATCAAACCTGATTCCTTGCGTTTCTCAGGTCTGAAGTGTGACTGTTTGCATTGGATGCACAGAGTGGTGTTAATGACGCAGGAAGCTTGTGAGAAAGTGAGGAACTCTGGGGTGTATAGTGGATCTCTACTGCATCAGTGTGAGTTTGTCTGTTTGAGGCGTGGTTCAGCAGTTTAATGGAAATGGATCAAAATCAAATTTTATGATTATAGATCCCATTTCTTCGTGGAGGGAGCAGAAAGGCTAAGTTTGCCCTAAGTTTAGACGGATGGGTCCTTATCTATAGATACAATGATGACTGTTAGCGTGCTCTTTCCCTGAAGACCTCTTGATGTCTGCCGCTCGGGTGTCCGCTTGTCCTGACGGCAGTGATTTAGGACACCAGACGCCTCCTTATTACCTTTCCCGATGTAATCAGCGGCGAGCGTGTGTTTGTGTGCGTGCCCAGTCTAGGGGTGAAAGGGTTAATGGAGACTCTCCATCGCCGGACCATTAGACATGCTCTAACCCAATCACAGTCATCCAGGGCCCCTGTATGTACCTCTCTGTAGCCCCTGTGCAGGGAGAGGAACCGGGCCCCGGGGGACGGGAGAGAGAATGAGGGCGGCTGGCGTGTTCACGCTCACGCGGAACCACACAAATACAGAAATGAACAGACAACCTCACGCACACACTGTGACTGATGTCACACAGGAACACTCACAGGAAGCAACAACATCTATGAGTCACTTTCCCCAGGGGAGTGGGGGGGAGTCAGGTCAGTGTCAGGGAGTGATATGTACAGTGTTATTTCCATCTGCAGGTGTGATATACTGTCTCATCCATCCGCTTTGATACTCCGATATGTGTGTTTTAGAGTACAATATCATTGAAATGCTTTGTTTCTTGTCCAGAGGAGTGTTTTTCAACCTGGTCTTGCGGAAACCAGTCTTGTTGACCAATGTCAAAAATGTTGCTTACATTTTTTTTGCCCACTTGAATTCCCTGCGTGTGGCTGTGCCAGTATGATTCATTAATGCCAATCCATAGTCTCCTTTCTATCTTCAGCGTAGTAGTATTGCAGTTCAGAACTGTGTATGGTTCTGACTTTGGACCAGTGGCTGTAGTTCCGAAAACAAATCTGTCTGCCTTTCTTGTCTGTCTAAATGTCAGTAAAAAGAAACAAATCCATATAAGAATGAATCTGTTGCAATTCCAAGCATTTTGTGTAGTTTGAAGAAAATATTTGATTTAGAGAAAATGTTCCAATTCCAAAAAAGGTTTGCTGTAATGCTAGACATTTTGCCATGGGTTGGACAGAGGATGTGGTAAGTTCATTACAGATTTTGTGTAATTCTGCAAATGTTGCTATAGAGTGGAGAGATTTGTTATATTTTATTTACATGAAAAGGTTTTCCTATTTGCTATGAGTGATACTGCTTTTCTGAAAACAGCCTGCAGTACCTCGGTCGGCCTTGAGAGGGGACAGTTGTTCTCCCCTGATTTGAACAGTCTTGGTTGCTTTGCGGTAAAAGAGCAATAACAGCCGCTGATTTGTCTGGTTGCTATTAAATTAATGTGTGGATTTATTTCCTGTGTCATAAAAAGTGCAAAATTCCCACATGGAAAAAGGTGTCCCTTGCCCAGATACGGCTGCTTCAGGGTGGTCTCTGACTCTACAATGCTGAAGGTGGGCACCAGCCCATAGGTCTCACGTGGAAGTTCTCCTAATGCTTTTTTTAACGGTGCCTTTTCCCTCAGTAATTTGTGTGGACTACATTCTTTGCAGTTCACTTCATAAAGAGATGTTTTTTTCTCAGAGAAAATGTAAAATAGAAATTCATTACCGGCAGAGTCATATAGGTCATTTTAACAGCCAAGCAAGTCCGGAAAAATCACTTCAGATGCACTTTGCACGCAAGTGTCTCGTTTGATTCCGTAGTACCAATTAGATTCGTACCCAAGTAAAATATCCCATCAATGTTCCGCTCTAGCATCTTTCGGTAAAATAACTCCATGCTCGTTCAGAGCAGTGACTGTTTACAATGTAATGGGTCTATAGATTAAGTGTTTAAACTGTAAGAAACCCCAGACTGGCTGTGATGATCAGTTGTTTAGGTCGGGTGGACTTTAACAGCTCTTTGGACCAGACACATTGTTTTTCCTAGATCCGCAAGCTCCTGACTCGAGTGGTTTCCCTCCCCTCCCTCCCTTGGCCCTTCTTTCTCCTTCTCCATCTCCCCGTCATAACCACCTCTGTCCCATACCTTCACCTCCCCCTTCCCTCCTGCTCCCAAGACTAATCTTTTCCACCTTCCCCCTGTCACACTCCCCTCTTCCCTCCCTCCTCAGTAGCCAGCTGGTCTGCCATTCATTGAGTGACGCAGGAAGAGGAGGTGATCGATAATCAATCCCAGATCAGGCTCCCTTATTGATCGATTGACCCGACAGCCCCCAGGACAACCTGATCTGCCTGGCCGGCAGACCGATGGTCGGACAGACAGACAAATGCACCGCTGGACACAATTAGCGTCAGCAAGCACAGCTGATGGCCCATGGGCCATGGAGGGGCTCTGTGTGGGTGTGAGTCATGAGCACCACCCACCACAGTGGGGCCGTCAATGACTGACTGAGGGGGGGTGGAAGGAAGGTCAGCTGCAGAGGAAGGGAGACTACGAAGAAAAGGAGTGACAGATTGGGGAAAGCGTAGATGACATGAGAGTTGAGTAAGAGGAGAAGATGGCGTGAGAGATGGTGAGGGATTGCCTGAGTGCTTTTGCGAGGTGGAGGATGAGTACTTTGGAAATTGTGATAAGGAGGATGAGTCTTACAGAAAAGGTGAGCAAAAGGATGAGCACTATGGAGATGGTCGATGGAGTGTATGTGCTATGGAGAGGACGAGAGAGAGGATGAGTGCTATGGAGACAGTAATGGAGAGGATGACTGGTATGGAGATGGTGAGTGAGATGATGAGTGTAATGGAGAGGACGAGGGAGAGGATGAGTGCTAGGAGACGGTGAGGGAGAGGTTGAGTACTATGGGAATGCTGAGAAAGAGGATGAGTGCTACAGAGAAGGTGAGCGAAAAGATGAGTACTATGTAGATGACGATGGAGTGGATGAGTGCTATGGAGTTAGTGAGGGAGAATGAGTGCTATGGAGAAGATGCGGGAGAGGATGAGTGCTATGGAGAGAGTGAGCGAAAGGATAAGGTCTTTGAATGCAATGCAGGAGAGGATGAGTGGTATGGAGACAACGAGGGAGAGTAGGAGTGGTATGGAGACAGTGAGGGATGAGTGAGGAGAAGAGGATGAGTGAGGGAGAAAAAAAGAGGAGCATAGGTGGGGAGCGGAAGAGAGGAAGTTAAGGCGGAGAGGAGAGTTATGTGCTCCACTGAGTGGGTTCCGGCATAGTGACTGAACCCAGATCAGATGCAGAATGAGGTACATTCTCCAGAGACATGGTGGCTTTATACAATCCCACGACAAACAGTTGTCTCTCTGGAGACTCTCTCCTTTGACCCCTCTCCTCTCTTGCCCTGTTCACTCTTGCCCTCTAGGGATATCTGAGTCAAGCTTTACATAATCTTTCGATGAAGAGGTCAGTGGTGATGTCAGCGTTTAGGAAGCTCCCTCACAGTGCCATGTTTTCTTTTGGGACCACTCATTGTCTGTTTAGCTATATTTACCATTCTCGTAAATCAATGGACCCACTCATGCCTAGGAAACATAGAGCTCTCCATTAAATAATTAAGCAAGGATACTGATGAGAATGAACTACAATAGCAACAAGAATGGAAATCAAGGGGGAATAAGTCATTCATAATCACACAAAGTCAAGATGATTTATAATTTGAATTAGTAAATATGTGCATTGTCTCATCAGGAGCACAGAGCAGCTTGGATCCCTCCAACAGAAGATCCTGACTCCCTCCAACAAGACCAAGCCTTTTGCAGGCAGGAATTAAGCCAATGGCTGCTAATTAGTGACTCGGCTGGACAGACAGTATAGATAAGAGCATCTGATAAATCTAAACAAAACCTTTGAAAAAGGCATTGGACAATGTATGATTTATATGCAACTAGTGTCGAAGGATACGACGAGTACATGGCCGTTAAAGTGGCTGATCAACCCACACATGTCACTGGCGGGATCTAAATCTGGGTTCATCTGAGCCGTTGGCTCCAATGTATTCTTTTCAGTTGAATGGAACCGTCTGTCATACAGATAGAGGAAGAGTGTATTCTTGACTTAATGTACCTTCGTCCTTTTATTCGGATCATTGTTTCGCTGTAGATCTTAATGGGTCAATAAGTGCACTCGTGAAGCGCAGCTATCTGATGTAAATGTCCCCCGGGCCCGGGTCTGTTGTTTACGGCCTAGGCTCGTTGTAGCAGCTGCTGGCCAGCCGGGTTTGTCTCACCTCGTTATGCAGATGAGCTCAGGGCCCTTTTCAGGCCTGGAGTGGCCCAGTCGTGACGCGCGGGGAGGGCAGATGGCAGGGGGAGCGAGGGCGGTCTGTCGGTTACAGGGGCGCAGTCTTCATACTTGACGGTCTGTCTTTGCTTTTTTTTCTTGCTTTCCCCCTCGCTCTGTCTCTTACGAAAACTTTTTTGGACGTGGAGCGGTGCAGACGCGATGGCCATTGAGATGCGGGCTCGTGCATGTCATTCAGCCATGTGTCTTTTTAATGTTTGCTTTTGACACTTGCATAATGGTGAGTCCCGTTTACACACAGAGCACCAGTGGAAATGTGGCATTAAATCACACTGTCACGATGCAGGTGTAGTGGAGTGCGTGGAAAAACTGAGTCGAATGCAGGGAGGCGGTAAACGTACTGTATTGGAAATTCAAAATAAGGCAGGCTAGAAAAACGAGCGCACAAGCGCTAAACAAGCGTGCCTTCTCTCCAGTACACTTAGACAAGAACAATACCACACAAAGACACCCAGAAACACAGGAACTAATATAGGCAACCTAATGAGGGAATGGACACCAGGTGTGTGCAATAACAAGACATGACAGTGCCGTGGGAGGAGCTGGCGATGACGCACGCCGAATACCACGTCGGGGGGGATGGCGCGCGTCTTCCACGCGCGTCCTCGTTACAGTACCCCCCCCTTGACGCGTGGCTCCGGCAGCGCGCCGCGCAGGACGCCGCGCAGGACGATCAGGGCGCCGACGATGGAAGTCGGCGAGGAGCTCTGGGTCAAGAACATCCACCGCCGGCACCCAGCAACGCTCCTCCGGGCCATACCCCTCCCTCTCCACCAGGTATTGCAGGCCCCTCCCCCCGGCGCCTCGAATCAAGGATGGAACGGACAGAGTACGCCGGGCCCCCCTCGATATCCAGAGGGGGCGGAGGGCCCTCCCGCACCTCAGACTGCTGGAGGGGACCAGCCACCACCGGCCTGAGGAGAGACACATGGAACGAGGCGTTAATCCTATAATCAGGGGGAAGTTGTAATCTATAGGTTACTTCGTTCACTCTTCCCAGGACTTTGAACGGCCCCACAAACCCCGGCCCCAGCTTCCGGCAGGGGAGGCAGAGAGGGAGGTTCCGGGTCGAGAGCCAGACCCGGTCGCCCACAGCATAGACCGGGGCGTCGCTACGTCGGCGGTCGGCAGCGGACTTCTGGCAGTCCCTGGCGCGCCGGATGTGTCGATGTGCTATGGACCAGGTGTCCTCAGCGCGCCGGAACCAGTCGTCCACCGCCAGAGCCCCGGTCTCGGGCTGGCTCTGCCACGGTGCCAAGACCGGCTGGTACCCCAGGACACACTGGAAGGGGGTCAAGGAAGTGGAAGAGTGGCGGAGCGAATTCTGGGCGTACTCTGCCCAGGGCAGGAACTCCGACCACTCCCCCGGCCGGTCCTGGCAATAAGACTGCAGGAACCTCCCTAGGTCTTGGTTCACACGCTCCACCTGCCCATTAGCTTCGGGGTGGAACCCGGAGGTGAGGCTGACCGAGACCCCCAATCGGCCCATAAAGGCCTTCCAGACACGAGACGTGAACTGAGGGTCCCGGTCAGAAACAATGTCCTCCGGCACCCCGTAGTGCCGGAAGACATGGGTGAATAGTGCCTCCGCGGTCTGCAGAGCCGTCGGGAGACCGGGGAGGGGAAGGAACCGGCAGGCCTTTGAAAACCGGTCCACAACGACCAGGACCGTGGTATTGCCTAGTGAGGGGGGAAGGTCGGTTATAAAATCAACGGACAAGTGAGACCATGGTCGTTGTGGAATGGGCAAAGGGAGTAACTTACCTGCTGGAAGGTGTCTAGGTGCCTTACACTGAGCGCACACTGAACAGGAGGACACGTACGCCCTCACATCCCTGGCCAGACCAGGCCACCAGTACTTATCGGTAAGGCAGCGCACGGTACGGTCTATGCCCGGGTGACCCGTGGAAGGGGACGTGTGGGCCCAGTAGATGAGACGGTCACGGACATCCAGCGGAACGTACTGACGATCCGCAGGACACTGAGGAGGGCCAGGATTGCCGCGCAACGCTCGCCGAATGTCCGCGTCCACGTCCCACACAACCGGCGCCACAATGCACGAGGCGGGCAGAATGGGTGTCTCATCTACCCGCCTTCCACCCACGTGGCACAACCGAGACAGCACGTCTGCCTTGGCGTTTTTCGTACCCGGCACGTATGAAAGCGTGAAATCAAACCGGGCAAAAAATAACGCCCCCATCTGGCCTGACGAGGGTTCAGTCTCCTCGCCGCCCGGATGTACTCCAGGTTACGGTGGTCGGTCCAGACTACAAACGGGTGTCTCGCTCCCTCGAGCCAATGTCTCCAAACAGTCAAGGCGCTAACCACAGCCAACAGCTCCCTATCACCGACGCCATAGTTGCGCTCTGCCTCACTGAGCTTCCGCGAGTAAAAAGCGCAGGGGCGACGCTTAGGAGGGGTACCTGACAGTTGGGATAACACAGCACCTATCCCAACCTCCTAGGCATCCACCTCCACTATGAACGGCAGTGACGGATTGGGGTGAGCCAGAACCGGGGCAGAGGTGAACATTCTCTTAAGGGTGCGAAATGCGACGTCTGCCTCGGCCGTCCAAGTGATCTGGCTCGGCCAACCCTTCAACAAGGAAGTAATAGGAGCTGCTACCTTGCCGAAGCCCGGTATAAACCTACGGTAGAAATTGGCAAACCCAATAAACCACTGTACCGCCTTAACCGTGGTGTGAACGGGCCAATTACGCACGACTGACACGCGATCGACCTCCATTTCCACCCCACCGGCGGAAATCCGAAACCCGAGGAAAGAGACGGGTTGCTGGAAGAACGTGCACTTCTCCGCCTTGGCATACCGGTCATGCTCCAACAACCGCTTCAGCACCCTGCGAACGAGAGACACATGCTCAGCACACGTAGCGGAATACACGAGGATGTCGTCAATGTAGACCACCACTCTGCGCCCCAGCATTTCCCTAAACACATCGTTCACAAAGGACTGAAACACTGCCGGGGCATTCATCAACCCATACGGCATCACCAGGTATTCATAGTGCCCCATGGTGGTGCTGAAGGCCGTTTTCCACTCCTCTCCCTCTCGGATTCTCACCAAATTGTACGCGCTCCTGAGGTCCAGTTTCGTGAAGTAGCGCGCCCCATGCATTGACTCTATGTATTGGGAAATCAGGGGGATAGGATATGAATACCGGACCGTCAGTTCATTTAACACCCTGTAGTCAATGCATGGATGCAAACCCCCATCCTTCTTCCTCACGAAAAAGAAACTCGAGGAGGCGGGCGAGGTGGAACGGCGGATCTGTCCCTGCCGCAGGGATTCGGCCACATAGGTCTCCATCGCTGCTGTCTCTGCCTGCGACAGGGGATACACATGACAATAAGGCGGCACAGCATCTCCCTTTAGGTTTATCGCACAATCCCTGGACCGATGTGGCGGCAAACGACTAGCCATGGTCTTAGAAAATACTAGCGCCAAATCGGCATATTCCAGGGGAATGCGCACTGCGGAGACATTGTCTGGACTTTCCACCGAGGTCGCACCAACGGAAACGCCTAGACACCTCTCCTGACATCCCTGAGACCACCCCGTCAACACCCTCTGCGACCAGGAAATCGTTGGGTTGTGTCCCGACAACCACGGAAGACCCAACTCCACAGGGAAAGCAGGGGAATGAATGATGTGAAATTCAATCTGTTCTGTATGGGCGTGCTGGATAGTCATAGTGAGGGGCACCGTGACGTTCTCAACTAGACCGGTACCCAGAGGTTTGCTGTATAAGCCCGTAATGGACCTAGGCCTGGGCAACGGCACCAGCGGAATTCGTAACCTCTGGGCGTAACCGCTGTCCATAAAATTCCCAGCTGCGCCTGAGTCTACGAGCGCCTTACACTGAGAATTAGCAAGGAGATCGGGGAAGGCCACCAAAAGTGTTATGTGAGTCGCAGCGGGCCCTGAGAGTATGTGTGGTCTACTCACCTGACTCGGTGTAGGGATGTCAGGCTTCCTCCGCTCAACCCTTCTCTGCTGGAAACAGTGGGAGGCAGAGTGCCCCTTCCTCCCACAAAAGGAGCACTCCCTAGGCCGCACTGTCTCCCTATGTGCGGCGCCTCCCACCTCCATGGGTTCAGGTCTGACGACGGGGTGTGCCGGAGGGGGCAGATCATTCCCGGTGCGTCCGCGGGTGGCTAGCAGGTTGTCCAGCCTGATCGCCATGTCGACGAGCTGGTCAAACGTCAACATGGCGTCCCGGCATGCCAGCTCCCTACGGACGTCAGGCTGTAAGTGGCACCGGAAATGATCTATAAGTGCCCTCTCGTTCCAGCCCGACCCCGCCGCCAGGGTCCTGAACTCCAAGGCCTGCACACTCCTCGTCCCCTGCCTGAGGTGCACAAGACGTTCGCCGACCTCCCTGCCATCGGGCGGATGATCGAAAACGGCCCAAAAGAGGCCGACGAACGCCTCGTAATGGGCCAACTCCGTTTGGTCCGCTAACGGGCCGGAGTTGGCCCATTGTCCAACGCCTTGCCCCTCAGGCAGGAGACAAGGGCCGAGACCTTCTCTCTATCCCCCGAGGGAGGGTTGAGGGAGGCGAAATACAGCCCCAGCTGTAGCAAGAACCCAGAGCACTGGGCTGCGTCTCCGCTGAATCCCTGGGGAAGGCTCAGTTGAATGGTCCTCGTCTGCGACGGTGGAGACGATGGCAGGGGCACTTCGGCCGGGTTGAGTGTCGGTGGTGGCTGCTCGGGCAGCAGCCTCGCCTCCAACCGCCGCACCGCTTGGACAATCTTGGTCATGGCCTCCCCCAGGGACGCGATCATGTCGCCGTGCTTGTGGAGCAAGTCGCTCCCTGCTGACTCCATTCGTGGGTGTGGTATTCTGTCACGATGCAGGTGTAGTGGAGTGCGTGAAAAAACTGAGTCGAATGCAGGGAGATGGTAAACGTACTGTATTGGAAATAATTCAAAATAAGGCAGGCTAGAAAAATGAGCGCACAAGCACTAAACAAGCGTGCCTTCTCTCCAGTACACTTAGACAAGAACAATACCACACAAAGACACACAGAAACACAGGAACTAATATAGGCAACCTAATGAGGGAATGGACACCAGGTATGTGCAATAACAAGACATGACAGTGCCGTGGGAGGAGGAGCGGCATGACTAGAAGGCCGGCGATGACGCACGCCGAATACCACGTCGGGGGGGATGGCGCGCGTCTTCCACGCGCGTCCTCGTTACACACACATTGGGTCTCGGTGAACAAAATATGTTAAAGATCAAAATCTTTACTGTACATTGTGTAATTTGTTAAGAAAAAAATTACATAACAACGTTCAATAGAAACCAAAATCACAACAATTGAAATCACAGGCTGTCCCAACTTGTGTGAATTTCATCAACGCAACTCATAATGTGACTCAGTAGTGTGTATGGCCCCCACGTGCCTGTATACACTACTGACAACTAGGGGTGAGAACAGATAGTCGAAATGTCGACATTTCGACAAGGATGGCATTTATCGACAAGTTAATCACATTTTTCAAAGTTACAAAAAAAAATCTGTACTACCGATTGACTCACTTGGCGGCAGTAATGATGTGTTATTTCTTAGTTCTTATAGACTAAAGCAATCTGGCTAACGGCCAAGTACATTATCACGGCAATTGAAAGCATACCTGTTCATCCTGGCAACATCTGTCCCGGCTGAAAGGGTTTTCTGATAGTCAACAGATTATGTACGCCAACTCGTCTACTCCCGGAGCACGTGGACATGCTAATTTTTCTAAACAAGAATAAATTATCATAATAATATGGACATCACCTAATGATTCTTTACATTTTTGTTAAGATCTTGCATCTATGGATGCGCTAGCCAGATTTTGTTTGTTTTTTGTTAATTAATTTTATAAAAATTATTCCTATTCAGCTTCCTTCCAAGGATATTTTTTTATTCACTGGAACTTGAACGCATCGGTAGGTTTGTTTGATTTAATGCAGACTGTAACGTAACTCTGTTAGACTATATATTAAGTGTTGTTTCGTTTGGACTGTGTAGTTTTAAGGGACTGTATATAAAAATTAGCCGGCTATAGATGGTCTAATACATTTTGTATTTTGTTGTTATGGCCAGAAAACATTGACACAAAGACGTTAGCTAACGTAAGGCAATTTATACATATCTCTGCGCTAATTCATGGGAGACAATGTGCGTTTTTTTACGACGTTTATAGTTCATTTGCAATTGTAATTAATGGAAAAGCTTGTAACAATAATTTGAAAAACAAAAAACTTGTTATAAAATACCAACGACTTGACAGGCCTATGCATTAGGTTATTTGCTGGGTTAGGCATTTCTGAATGTCAATGTCTCCTGAGTAAAAGTATATCTAGCCTAATTGTTTATACTAAAACGTTATTGAGGTTGTTAACTGCATTTTTGAATAAAAAGTTTAATTTATTGCGTAGCATATTACAATTTACATTCATTTTTTTTTCATTTAGTACCTCTTTTTGGCATGAGTGGGTGGGGTCGACAATTCGACTATTCTGCGACAAAAGCTGAGGAATTATCGATAGTGAAAATATTTGTCATGCACATCCCTACTGACAACGTCTCGGCATGCTCCTGATGAGACAGCAGATGGTGTCCTTGGGGATCTCCTCCCAGACTTGGATCAGGGCATCTATGAGCTCTTGGACAGTCTATGGTGCTACTTGGTGGCATTACACTGTTATTTTTTGATGATTTCAGGTCTGGGGAACATGAGGGCCAGTCAATGGTATCAATGCCTTCGTCATCCAGGAACTCCCTACACATTCTGGCCACATCAGGCCGGGCATTGTCCTGCACCAGGAGGAAACCAGGGCCCCACTGCACCAGTGTAAGGTCTGATGATGGGTCTGAGAATTTCATCCTGGTACCTAACATCAATCAGGGTACCGCACGTGGAGGTCTGTGTGACCCTCCAAGGATATCCCTCTCCAGACCATCCCTGACCCACCGCCAAACCGGTCATGTTGGATGATGTTGCAGGCAGCATAACGTTCACTACTTTGTCTCCAGACTCTTTCACATCTGTCACATGTGCTCAGTGTGAACCTGCTCTCATCTGTGAAGAGAAAGGGGTGCCAATGGCGGACCTGCAAATTCTGGTGTTCTCTTGCGAATACCAATCGAGCTGCACGGTGCTGGGCTGTGAGCACTAGAGGACATCGGGCCCTCATGCCACCCTCATGGGGTCTGTTTCTGACAGTTTGGTCAGAAACATTCACATCAGTAACCCGCTGGAGGTCATGTTGTAGGGCTCTGGCAGTGCTCGTCCTGTTCCTCCTTACACAAAGGTATGGGATTGGAGGATGGAGCAGGATGAGGATACTGGTCCTGCTGCTGGGTTGATGCCCTTCTACGGCCCTGTCCTGCTCTCCTCGTGTAACGGCCCGTATGGATGTGCCGTCCTGGAGGAGCTGGATTGCCTGTGCAACTTGAATGGGCTGCAGGTACCGCCTCATGCTACCAGTAGTGACAAGGACACTAACAAAATGCAGAGAGAAGAATCAGTCAGGAAAGATAAGGGGAGAGCAATTGTCTGTGGCCACCACTTGCAAAACCATTCCCTTTTTCAGGGTTGTCTTGCTGTTGCCTTTCCAGTGCACCTGTTGTCACTTTCATTTGCATGAAAACAGGTGACATTCATTTACAATCACTTATGCTTCCTAACTGGACAGATTGATATCCCTGAAGTTTAATTTACTTGGTGTTATACTGTGATCTTTACGTGTTCCCTTCATTTTTTCAAGCAGTGTATTATCAATTGTATGTTGTGGTCTTTCAAAACTCTTAGTACAAAACTTCAAACTGGTCATACTTGTAACCCAATACATTTTGCATTCAAAACAACTGCTTTTGCTTTCATTTGGTTTCTGAACATCTTTCACTACAATATCTTTGATTTAATCAGTACATTTTTGATTAAATATAATGGGTACATTAAATCATCAGAATATAACAGTGTAATTCTCTGTTTAGTCATCTTAACAGTCAATTAGTCCAAAACCAGAAAATGTAAGACAAGTGTTTCAAAATATCTCTTTGAAGTGTTAAAGGTAATGTACTATAGATTTTTTCACATTAGGCAAAACTTTTACGTTACACTACCCATCAAAATAGACAATTATATAGATCATTTCTATCCTGTAATCAAAATTGTGATCAATGAAGAGATCTTTCACAATCATTGATGCAAAATAATAACATTTACTGTAGCGTGGGTTTGTTGTCTAATCAATTGTAACAAATACAATCATAAAGAAATGATGGAAATGTCAATGTTTAGCGCACAGTTCACTATTGTGCGTCAATTCTATCTTCGGTATTTGGCCATGATATCTTGTCCACTTCACAATGGATGTCTTAATTTTTCATGCACTGTGGGAAACTTCTTTTGGCATGGCGAATTCAAACCGGACATTGGTCACCAGTGATGTCATGACATGGCTTATCCATGGGCTGAAGGAGGGTGACATCCTCATGGGGATGGCGGTCATAGACCTTCCACCTCCATAATGAAAAGGAGATTATGGGAACAGGTCTAGGGTCAGAAATCAGGGATTGGCCCCAAACCATTCCTGAATCACTTCTGAATGGTGGAACCTAACATTATCACTCACAATATCATTAAGGAACTCAATCAGGTTTGCAGCCACAGCATTGTAAGAATCAAGAAGTGGCTTATGTCCTACCACCCCATCTTTGCATATGGTTACACATGAATGTTTCCCCCACGTTTTCCAGATACGTAGACAGTTGCTCATTGGCCAATGATATTGCGCCAACACTGTCAAGTTTTGGCCTGCTTTATCAACAAAGATGTACTTGTTTGAAGCATTTCAGTTTGGAGTTTTGACCCTGTCCAGGGCTCTCTGATTTATTCCTCTGCCTTGCTGTCTATTCTGCTCCATTTTTAAAGCAATTGTCAATTTTAAAAGGAAAGAAATATGCAGGAATTGTCAGTTTAAAAAGGAAAGACACATCCTAAGTTCAGAAGTATCTTTGACAAGTTAGGAACAAGATTAAAGTGAAACTGTATGCATTTGTTGGTGGCCTTGTTTTTATTTTTTATTTTTATTGTTTTATTTTTATTATCGCCGTAGCTCTACCATTTCTGTTTTTATTCTCGCTGTAGCTCTACCATTTCTGTTTTTATTCTCGCCGTAGCTCTACCATTTCTGTTTTTATTCTCACCGTAGCTCTACCATTTCTGTTTTTATTCTTGCTGTAGCTCTACCATTGCTGATTTTATTCTCGCTGTTGCTCTGCCATTTCTGTTTTTATTCTTGCAGTAGCTCTGCCATTTGTGTTTTTATTCTCGCTGTAGCTCTACCAGTTCTGTGTTTTTTTTAGTGTTGGTTTGAAAATGGGTTGTCACATTTTGCTAAGTCATCACTCGCTATTTACTACAATGTAATATGAAAATGTATTTTCTAAGCATGTTATAAAACGCTCCCAAACACTCCAAACATATTTCCATATTTCGATATTTCCCCACAATCTTTTCCACTGTGCCCTGAATCCATTTAAGAACCATGCTCTAAATAACAACAACAACAAAGTATGCAGATATGGATTCATGGCACGGTGGTAAAGAGTGTGGTGAAATATGAGTATGTTTGGAATGTTTTTAGCAGTTGTATGGTGGGAAAGGTTTGTAAGGACAAAAATACTGAAATATGTGGCTTGCATAAGTATTCAACCCCTGTGCTGTAGAAGCTCCCAGTTTACACAGAAGAAAGGAATTGAATTACCTTAACATTGACCTCCACCTGTGAACCATTAAAGTTGCTGTTAAATTTTCTGTCTAAATAAGGGTGGTAATGCCTTCACAGATCACAGTTTATGGATGTAAATATCCTCAAATTAAAGCTGTTAGTCTGCACTTTAACCTCTTAGTTATTGTTTAATTTCAAATCCACTGTGCTGGAGTAGAGAGCCAACCCAACAATACTTGTCGCTGTCTAAGTACTTTTGGACTTCAGCTTGAACGACAAAGGCAAAACACAAAAACATCTCTAAAAGTCTAAGGACCAAAGCTGATCCCTCTGGCCAGAAGCAAACAAAATATCTCTATTCTGTAAATCTGTAACCAATCAAACTAGTCTAAAGATGGCTATAAATTCCCATTAAAATACATTAATTACATTGAGTTTTGACCATGCTTCGTATTCCCATACAGCATGACAGATACCAGATAATGTGGAGACTTCCTGTATCCATCTCTGTAAACAGTTGTCACTGGTGATCAGGACCGCATTATAAATCGGTACCCGATTATCACTCAGTCTGGTGGGAGTTACGGGATACATCGTTATTGTGTTTAGCCTTCATCTTAATTTTTCAGTGTGGATTTTACCACACTGCTGTCCGGTGGCTGGTGTGACCATAATGAGCTTGCACCGATGTGGTGCGTGTGAATGTTTGTCAGGCTCTTTTAGGGGTTCCGATGTGGTCCCGCAAGCCTTTCCTTTGCTTACCCGCCAGTTTAATATTGGATCATATGGTGTGCAAATGATGTTGTGGTGCCTGGGATCTTTGTTAAGTGGTGAAATTGAGACAAACTCATGCGGAGTTCCAGGGGCATAGAGCAATTTGTTCCTTTCAGAGTGGAGTTTCAGGGAGTATTTTTTTAGCGCCGTGATTTACGGCGTGGAACCACTGGTTGATTATAAAGGTCTTGGTCAACGCAGTGGAATGCCATGCAGGATATAATAGCAGTCCGTCTGGCGCTGTAAAACATTTACGCTGGGGTTTTAACACATTGAGCTGTAGGGTGCATGTATGTGCAATGTGTGCGACAGTCTGTGCTTGTATCTGCTTAGGATTGTGGGTGCGCGTGGAAGCACAATGGAATGTGTCAGTGTTCAGGACATGGGAGCTACCAGAAATGTGTGTGCTTAGCCTCACCGGTCAATCAGCAGACACACATCGCGTCCGTTCACCAGACTGGTTTTACTCAAACGAGCTGCCGGAAGAATCGAACCCACAACCCACAACTTATCCAACAGTTAACTCCATCCGAAGCAGATGCAGCTGAACTTTGCTGTGCTTTTTCACACCGGAAAGGGTCGGACAAGGCAGCGATGTGTGAACCACACAATCTCCAACCCCATCAACCCCATGGTTGCAATTATCCTCACTCAAAGTGTTTTCTGTGGGCAGCATGAATGTGCCATTATTTTGTAATGGGCTTGGAAAGCCATGCAACCCCCAGGGGGGTGACTAGCAAGGCATTTAGATCCTGTTCAAACTGCCAACACTGTTAAAACCACCTCCAGATTCCTGTGTGTGTTTTCATGCGCATACATGAGGGTGTGTGCGTGCGTGTGTGTGTTTGCACTTCCATGCGTGTCAGCCTGATCACTTAGCAGCCAAAAGCAAACTTCCAGCAGCCTGACCCAGCCTGCTTTTCCACTCTCGGCTGTCTGCTTCTCCCCACCTGACCAGGAGTCAATGGTTGGATGCCAGGAGTCTAGCGGCAGAATTATCCCCCCCCCTTCTGTAAAGTTTCAGGGTCTCGGGCTTCAGGCCCGTTTCTCCAGAGCAGGAGGCCATAGGAGGGTCCAGGGGATTGGCTGGCAGTGTCTGCCATCCGAGACCTCATCCAGTTGGTCCGTCTCCACAATAACAGGTACTGGAGGGAGTCTGTGAGCTCCGGACTGCATTACAATTCAAGCACGTTGCCCACTGGCGATTCTGCATTAGTTTACTGCTCTTTTGAATGTCCGAGATGGTGATGTATTCATTTCACCTATTCACTGGTATTAGATCTGTTTTAAGAATGGAGTAACTCCCTGGAATCAAAATGGATATCAAGACTGAGGTCCAAGGATGGTGTTTTTCAAAGACCAGAGAAATGGGAGGGCGATGTAGAGGGCTGCATGATGCTTCACTAAAATACAAGGGTTATTTAAAGTAGATGTAACCACCTGACATTGAATATAGCTTAATGTACACAGGGTTGCTCAGAGAAGTATTGTAGCAACGAGCCCAATGTTCATAAATCACCTCAGAGTAGCAGCGCTTGTCTAGGATCCAGCATCTTCATGTCCACATACTGTTATATATTATGATTTAAAACGCTAAATTGATCCTAGATCCAGTACTCTGAGTCAGTTTATGAACAGGGGCCCTGGTCAAGAGAACAGCTCCACCTGCAGGTGTAAAACAGCTCCGCGGGCATTGGGCCAAATTGTACTCCCGATGAGAAAATGGAACTGGTTGAAAACCAGAGCTTACAGTACCAATGAGGCAGAAAGAGCTAGTGGAGGGGAGGGGGAGGGCCGGCAAGAGCGAGGCGACAGTAGACAGAGGATGGCAAAGTCATGAATGGGAAATAATCCCTGCGTGTCCCGAGTTTGAAATGAAAATCTAATGAGCGTTATGAGTTTTACACAGCCAAGTAGATTAAATTGATATGAAGCTATCGATAGACCATAATATTACTGTGGCCCTGGGCATCATAAACCAAGTATTAGTCTGGTCATGAATGAATCACGGAACTGTGAATGGTAATCCGGCACAGCATGGCAAGGGGCCCCAGTGATTTCTTAATCTCCCATAGTCTTGACTATATTAAAAGTGCATTAGAGCCCTAATGAAGGCCATCTGATGGAGCAGCGGGGCGGGCTGAAAGGCCCACAGGTCTGAACAGGGCTGAAACTGTAGAGAGGGTGTGTGCAGCGCAGAGAGAGGCGGGGCTCTTGGGAGAGATAGAAGCTGGAGAGAGGGACACTAGAGGGAAAGGGAGAGTGTGATGTAGGCTGTAATGATAGAGGTTGGATAGAGAAACTAGAGGGAGTGGTAACTTGTGCTGTAGAGATGGACAGAGAGAGCCTGTAAAGAGAGAGGCTGTAGGGAGAGATATCAGTGGAGAGAGGAGAAAAAGACTGGAGAGAAATATAGGACATAAAGAGAGGGCTCGGATGAGAGACTGAGACATTACCAGTGGTGGTGTTTCATTCATGCTAAATTGACCACAGTGCATCATCTTCCTCTAGTTAGGCAGATCGCCTCATCTGTCATTTAAGATGTAGAACACAGAGTTCGGACTTTCACCTCTGCCCCATCTACCCCCCCTGTCATCTTCACTCAGCCTTCCGTCTTACTTCCTCATTGTTCCACTTCGCTCGTCATCCTCCCTTATTTGTTCTCATCCTCTGTTAATCATCCCTTCATCCTTTGTCATCCTCCCAAAGGGAGTTATTACATTTTCACTTTTTATCTGTCTCCATTAATGGACCACTCACAGGAGAGAGAAGATAGAAATGAAGGGAGAGAGAGAAAGAGAGAGGGAGGGGAAGAGAGGTAGTGTTAGACTGAAGATATATCAGGCTCAGTGTTTGCTCATTCGATTTTCATGAGTCCATTTTTTTAATGAAACCACTGCTGAACTCTTTAGTTCAGCAGTGGTTTCATTAGGGTTTCAGTAGCTTAGCTGCTGGAACCCTATTGTATTGGTTTGCATTGATTATTTTCAGGGGTTCAGCAGTTTATTATCCTCATGATGCTTTTTGGTCTTTTTTTTGCAAATTCTCATGATATAAAATGGACCATATAGGTTCAAACCCACCGCTTACATAGTTTTGATTTCTTCACTATTATTCTACATTGTGGAAAATTTTAAAGTTAAGAAATACCCTTGAATGAGTAGGTGTGTCCAAACTTACTCTATGTCATATTGCTGAGTCTACCTTTAGTATGATGATTTTAAATTAGGCTTTTTTGCTTGCTGGGCCAGTATAGACGAATGCTGATGCAATGAAACGTCTGTGGATTTATTTTAGATACTCCTTAAAAAGGTTGGAGTGCCAGGATAGAGATGAGCTTTACTGATAACTTATCTTTTTTTGAAGTGTTTTGACGACTGTCCAAAGGTAACTAACCAACATTTGTATCAATGTATTTTGGAGACAAAAAGTGGTCATTGTGTAGATGTATTTGTTGTCAACAACATTTGGAGATAAAAGATAACATGTTGTCAACAGTAATGCAGCCAACCTAAATGTTTTGCCGCATAGTTGCACCCACAGATTTATTTTGCTTAACAATCATCCCTTCTACTGTGTAACGTTGCTTTGCCTACACAAACTCGTTCCAGAGGAACACTATGCCACACCCCAGATGTTAGTTTCTTCTCTGTAAGTTGTCTGGATCTGAAAATCTCCCAGACAACTTCTCAGTGTTTTAAATGACCCAACCATCTGACCCCCCCCAAAAAACATACGTTTTTAAATTGGTTATGATAACCTGCTCGGTTAGAGATGATTTTCTACGTTTTGTGCATCACCCCTCATTTTAATGTCACCAAAACAACTGTAATGGAAGCAGTCTCAGCCTGAACGTAGCAAGGAAAGATTTCAGTGCGATCATCAGGCAGATCAATGCATCCAATCTTTTACAGTCTTTTCGGGGCAACTTCGCTCAGCCATTGAGCAAGTCCAGCAGTGACTGGCTAACTAGCTGGCTGTCAGTCTGTCTGTATAATATGTAACATTACATAACACTTCTTCCTGGTGGGGTCATGACTCGGATTCCAATTGACTTGTGAAGTCAACCATGAGAACGACACCGTCAATGGAAAGACTGATTTGTTCAGATAATTTTTAACTCTGGGTGGTTTTGACCTCCTCCCCTCTGCTTGCTGATGAATGTGTCTAAAGATTAGCAGAGAGGATTGAAGTCATGTCAGTGACCGCAATCTGCGGCTGTGACCTCACCCTAACCCCTGCTAATGTCATTTAAACATCAGTGAACCCCAACCCCACTAAAACTATTCCAAGTCCAGTCAAGTCCCTCGTCTTCCACGCAACTTCCTGGTTAACTAGACACAAAGTGTTCTATCGACTCAACACAGCTGAAATAAATAAATTATAATCGTGCATCTTCATTAACCACACAGCTGTTTTCTATGTAGCTGCGCATATCCTTACCATTTAAATACATATGTTTACACAGCACACAGAAGGACCAATGCACCTGATATTCTCCACGGTTTGCTGGTGAGTCCCAAGGATCTATTAAATTAACCAGCTCTAAAATGTAGGCCATGGCCCATGGCTTGAGGTTCTATCCTCTGAAAAAATAGTTTGTCTCTCGTAGGTCCACATTCATGGCTGTTTTCCAAAGCTTCCAATAAAAAACCTGCAAGTTCATGTGGTACACTATGGTCGGGCTGGGCTGTTTTCCTAGAAGCGCAGAGGAGCACGTTTAAGTACAAATAGAGGCTGGAGGCTGTACTTTTCTAACAATTTTACCAGAGAACTCAATAAAAGAAAAGTATTGGAAATGGCACCACTAGGTAAGAGAAGTTTTCCACTCTACTGTCCAGGATTTTTTTACTAGCTTTACCCAGGGACTGCTTAAATGTATCATTTAAATATAATAGGGTCTTTAGGAGGCCAGTTTATCCAAAGTGACTTACAGTTGACACGCGATACAGTAGCTTGCTCACAAATCAACCCCACTACTCCAGTGTCACTTCAAATGCAGGTGGAAAAAGTGTGGCACAGAGACTGCATACTGCTCAATCCTGTACAATAATCCGCTGGGCAATCAGAAGCAGTAACAGTCACTGGGCAGAAGAACGAGATGAATTTAAGATACAAGCAGCATTTTCTGGGTTTCAGCAGGGTAACCTCTGTGGCAAATGAGAGAAATTAGACACTTCCTCATAATTGGCTTATTCTGTACATTGACAAAAATAGGTATTTTTGTCAATGTTCAATGAGGTTCAGTGCTTTAAAACTCTACTACTCTGGAACTGTTGGACCGATCCAACAGTACTTTAGCTACAACAATATGGTCGCTTTGTGCCAATCTTCTTCCACGAAAAAAAGTATGGCCTGTATTGTACCACCGTGTGGTCGAGGTGAATCTGCTTACACTCATGGTGTCTTACCATTATTGGAAACATGTTTATCAGTTTCATTCAGTTTTATTAAGTTCAGTAGTGACCAGGTTTTTGATATAGTAATCTGGATAATATAGTTTTGTTAGAACCTTTTCCATAGATGCTACATACAAAGTAAAGTTCAGATCGGTCATTCTGTCCCAGAGTAGTGATTTCACAACTCAACATCACACGGGGTGAGGGGTGTGACCTTTTAAAAATGTTCTAGTGTATCGCTTGTTATAGCACCACCTTGTGAACAAGTGGCATGGCCTTGCAATGGGGTGGTGTAAGCTGATGCGCTTTACTATTCTTCCACGCTGACTTTTCTGCGCCTTACTATCTCATGGGCATTTGCACTGGAAACTGAAGAATAATTAATACTGCTTGCAGCATTGAGCGGAGTTCACCATTCAGCTACTATCGGCCTTATTGCACTAGTTTTACGCTGGGAAGACGTATGCACCATATGTCCACAGATGCAACAAATGCTGAGTGACATCGTCTTCTTCCAGTTGTGCCTCCATGTGGCCAAATTGAACCATAGTTATTAAATTAACTAATTTCACTGAGCATGTGTGCCAAATTTTATCACACTCAATGGCAGATCATGACATCATGTCATCGTTATGGTACCAGCTTATGGCAAAACAGAACATACTCCCATTTTACATTTTAATGGTGTTCTGGACATTTACATCAATTAATAACAAGGTACGTTCATCAGTGTCTGTTTTTTATATGCATTGATGTGCCAGAAAACACCCATATGAATGTTTATTGATTAATAGCATCTGTGTTTTTCTGATATACTGACATGGTTTATGCACTGATTTAAAACATTGGTTGATCGCAAATGTGAAGTTACTGGACTTTTACTACTATAGAAGTAACATTTTAAATGTTTTTCACATATTCAAAGTATCCGACAATCCGTAAAGGTGGAACTAATGGATCCCAACGGCAAATATGTTCCTTGTGCGGAGATTAACCTCTGTACCCGACTCTACGTCAAACAGAGTGAGTTTGTGAATTTGTCCAGTTCAATAGCTTTATGGTTTTGATGTCTTCAGTATTATTCTACAATGTAGAAAATAGTAAAACCAAAGAAATACCCTTGAATGAGTAGGTGTGTCCAAACTTTTGACTGGTATTGTACATAGTTGCTGAAAATCAATGGCAAAGTCTGTCTCTTTCCACAACATCTAAGTGTGTTCAGTTGCTGAGCTAAAATACTAAGCCATTTTGGTCTGGTGGCTACTGCAATGTATAAGTATGAAGGGAACTCATGCAGATAGGTAGTGTCACTGTTTGACAGCAACGTCACACCCTCTTACTTATCATAATACTAAGGAAATTTTGTTATCTCTCTGAGTCTACTGTTTTATCATGTGGACAAATATCCTGCCTTTTCATGTTGTGTTATGGAGAAAAACAGGCCCTGAAATCCTAATCTCAAAAAACTGTTCTTGAAGCAACACGTTTATCCCTGACATCACCTGGGTGCCTGTTATCATTCATCTGGGAGATAAACAGGAGTCTCAACCTTAGCAGAGTTTTTCATTGAATGAAACAGGTTTACATCGAGCAGGTGAAAGAAGCAGAGTGCCAAAACATTTGTTACTGGTTTAAAGCCATTTCAGTTCCTCTCTCTGAGTATCTACTGCTCTTTTGGTTGGTACAGCACCATAGTACATTCTTGGAAAGGCTAATTCACCTTGTTGTGTGCGGTGCGTTAAACCAATATTCTAGCTATGTTTCAGTCAGCTTGGGACGTCTCAGGTCTCTACCCTCTGCCCTCAACATTAACATAATGCCGGTGTAAATGAGTCTCTGTGTTGTCCCTTAGCCAATTAGAGTGAGTAAAGTTTCAGCCTGGTAGAAGCTGTTGTGCTGGGCAGGGAGGCTCGATTTCTCCCCGGTCTCACTGTGAAATTATGAGCGCCAATGCCTTGCTGAACTAAATGAGAAGTGTGAAAGGGAGGGTGGAGTGGAGGAAGAAGAGGAAGGGATGTGTAGATATAGCCCTTGAGTGTCCTCGACATTCTCCTCTTCATCAGCACTGCCTCTTGTGTATTTTTAGCTCTAGATGGGGAGGGTGAGGAGGGGGAGGAGATGGAGGAGGAGAGAAGAGAGGGAGTGGAGGGCGATGAGAAGAAAGCTCAAAGCCACTGTAGTACAGGCCCCCGGGGATCCCAGGTAGGCCACGAGGGGCGATGGGTCAGGGAGAGGGAGTTGGTGTGGTTCGAGGAGGCTGGAGGGGGGGGTCGGTTGGTGGGTGGGCTGCTCTTTGTAAGCCTTGTGTTTTTCTTAGAGCTTCTCAGCCATCCCAGAACATTCATTCTCTGGAGGAAAGACGGGAGGCGGGGTGGATGAATGGGTTGAAAAGGGGATGCTGCTTCCATTTGTAAGCCTGCGTGAAACGAACACTGACTGAGCAAGAAATCGATAATGCTGAATACTCACTTCTCTGTCTCCCCTTTCCCACTGGTCAGCTCGTACTACTGCCGTATCAGTCTGTGCAAGACATACTTAACTTCTTGGGGTGGCTGGTTGTAGCATAGAGCAGTTGGAGAGCGATATATGATTTTATACCTTGACTATGATCTAAAAGCTAAGGTCAGTGTAGTGCCCACACCCGATCGTGGTGAAGATCAGGATTGCTGGGGTATACTGATTTGAGATCTGCGTAAACCTCAACTCGTAGTTGTAATTTAAGATGATGTTAATGTTAATAACATACTGAAGACAGCTCATAACTGGAGGTTATGTAAAGGGATTTGGATCACTGGCTCCGAGGTAAAAAGGATAGACATTAATTGATATTGTAATATAATGTGCAGCACTGACAC
Organism: Esox masquinongy; assembly: GCA_016801175.1. Lineage (NCBI taxonomy): Eukaryota > Metazoa > Chordata > Actinopteri > Esociformes > Esocidae > Esox > Esox masquinongy. Next base: position 76,814 of record JACXGI010000332.1, read on the forward strand.
CCCTGTTACTTCCTAGCTTAATGTTAACATATACATTACTTCCGAGCTTAATGTTAACATATACATTACTTCCTAGCTTAATATTAACATATACACTACTTCCTAGCTTAATGTTAACATATACATTACTTCCTAGCTTAATGTTGACATATACATTACTTCCTAGCTTAATGTTGACATATACATTACTTCCTAGCTTAATGTTAACATATACATTACTTCCTAGCTTAATGTTGACATATACATTACTTCCTAGCTTAATGTTAACATATGCATTACTTCCTAGCTTAATGTTAACATATACATTACTTCCTATTTTAATGTTAACATATACATTATTTCCTATTTTAATGTTAACATATACAGTATCTCACAAAAGTGAGTACACCCCTCACATTTTTGTAAATATTTGAGTATATCCCTTCATGTGACAACACTGAAGAAATGACACTTTGCTACAATGTAAAATAGTGAGTGTACAGCTTGTATAACAGTGTAAATTTACTGTCCCCTCAAAATATCACAACACAGCCATTAATGTCTAAACCACTGGCAACAAAAGTGAGTACACCCCTAAGTGAAAATGTCCAAATTGGGCCCAATAAGCCATTTTCCCTCCCCGGTGTCATGTGACTCGTTAGTGTTACAAGGTCTCAGGTGTGAATGGGGAGCAGGTGTGTTAAATTTGGTGTCATCACTCTCACACTCCCTCATACTGGTCACTGGAAGTTCAACATGGCACCTCATGGCAAAGAACTCTCTGAGGATCTGAAAAAAAGAATTGTTGCTCTACATAAAGATGGCCTAGGCTATAAGAAGATTGACAAGACCCTGAAACTGAGCTGCAGCACAGTGGCCAAGACCATACAGCGGTTTAACAGAACAGGTTCCACTCAGAACAGGCCTTGCCATGGTCGACCAAAGAAGTTGAGTGCACATGCTTAGCTTCATATCCAGAGGTTGTCTTTGGGAAATAGACATATGAGTGCTGCCAGCATTGCTGCAGAGGTTGAAGGGTTGGGGGGTCAGCCTGTCAGTGCTTAGACCATACGCCGCACACTGCATCAAATTGGTCTGCATGGCTGTCGTCCTAGAAGGAAGCCTCTTATAAAGCCCGCAAACAGTTTGCTGAAGACAAGCAGATTAAGGACATGGATTACTGGAACCATGTCCTGTGGTCTGATGAGACCAAGATAAACTTATTTGGTTCAGATGGTGTCAAGCCTGTGTGGCAGCAACCAGGTGAGGAGTACAGAGACAAGTGTGTCTTGCCTACAGTCAAGCATGGTGGTGGAAGTGTCATGGTCTGGGGCTGCATGAGTGCTGCCGGCACTGTGGAGCTACAGTTCATTGAGGGAACCATGAATGCCAACATGTACTGTGACATACTGAAGCAGAGCATGATCCCCTCCCTTCGGAGACTGGGCCGCAGGGCAGTATTCCAACATGATAACGACCTCAAACACACCTCCATGACGACCACTGCCTTGCTAAAGAAGCTGAGGGTAAAGGTGATGGACTAGGCAAGCATGTCTCCAGACCTAAACACTATTGAGCATCTGTGGGGCATCCTCAAACTGAAGCTGGAGGAGCACAAGGTCTCTAACATCCACCAGCTCCGTGATGTCGTCATGGAGGAGTGGAAGAGGACTCCAGTGGCAACCTGTGAAGCTCTGGTGAACTCCATGCCCCAGAGGGTTAATGCAGTGCTGGAAAATAATGGTGGCCACACAAAATATTGACACTTTGGGCCCAATTTGGACATTTTCACTTAGGGGTGTACTCACTTTTGTTGCCAGCGGTTTTGACATTAATGGCTGTGTGTTGTGTTATTTTGAGGGGACAGCAAATTTACACTGTTATACAAGCTGTACACTCACTACTTTACATTGTAGCAAAGTGTCATTTCTTCAGTGCTGTCACATGAACAGATATAATCAAATATTTACAAAAATGTGAGGAGTGTACTCACTTTTGTGAAATACTGTACATTACTTTCACCTGGACACAGGCGGAGACCATTAACAGCTCAGCTTGATTAAGAGCCCAAATGGTCCAACTGAACATAATACACATGACCTAAGTTGTATGACTCTATAGAAGCGTCTTCTCACCTTAATCCTTCCTCCAAAGACAACATTTATTACACTACACATAACCAAACATTTTTATTTCATAGCATGTTTTGTCAGCTTTTTTTCTGTTAAACTATGGAACCTATTTGTTATTGCCACCTTTTATTTCCATGTCTGTTTCTCGCCGCAGCACTCCCTGGTATCGTGATGACATCGTACCCTGAGGTCCCTGGCCATTTAGGCTCTGTCCATGAAGTGTGGTTGGCAGGGAACTAATGCAAATAACACACTTCAGTCACGCTATTACCTATAAAAGGGAAACGCGTAGGAAGAGATGGTGCGTCCAATTGAACCCAAACAACAATTTTATTCCGTAGGACTCACTTTCCTGTTTGCCCCAGCATCTCCTAGCAACGGGCTATTTTCAGTATAAATGCTTACCGTCCCTCTGCCCACCTTGGCGGTGCAACGCATCGAGGACCGTCTACAGGTGCACAGGCTTCATTTGAGAAGAAAATTAAACGTACGGTGGAAGAAAATGTGAATTATTATCATGAGTGGACATTTTTGTAGATTTTGATCAGTTTGTCTTTGCGGGAAACCCAACTTCAATTTAACAACATGTCTGAAATGTTCTGCTTCGCAGGAAAGTTCTTTTTCAATAGGGTTTACAAAATAGTATCTGTGTGAGCAGCCAGTTGCCAAATTGGCCGGAGCAGGATAAGGGAACAGAGTGGCTGGGAGTGTGCATGTTTGGCTGGTGAGGCCAAGGAAAGACCGGGGTGAGAGAGAGAGAGAGTGTGGTGAAGGGGGGGGGGGCGAGAAGATGAGAGGAGTGACAGCTTACATTCTGAGGAGGACATGTGACAGGGCAGAGCACACGGAAAGATGTATGAGAGGAAGAGCTAGTAGTCGAACTTTGGGTTTCTGCTGTTGGTTGTGGCCATGATGACCAAGGGTTACACGTCACGTACCGTGAGATGCTCTCGGGAGGTAGGCCATCCTCCCAAACAGGTGGGTGTTTATACGGCTGTTTGTGTCATGTGTTGGTTTTGTGTACTTGCTGGTACATGTTTGTATGGCTGGGGGGTTTGCGTATGAATGACATGGGTTGCGGGTGTGGTGTTCATCCCATTATATTACATACAGTGTTGAAACTACCTTGAAACTACTATAGCTGGAGTCTGTAAAACACAGGTAACCTAGCAGCTATCCGGCAATAGCGGGCTGAAATTTGGTTAGAGCATTGGGCCTGTAACTGAATGATCACTGGTTCAAATCCCGGAGCCGAAAATGTGAATCATTTGCCAGTGTGCCCATGAGCAAGGCGAATTGCTCTGGATTACTCTGTCTGCTAAATATCTCAAATGTAAAAACAATGAGTAAGGGTTTGAAGAAGGCACTCCAAAGTTCACAGCAAGGCAGAGTGCCTGGGATATTTGGCATAACTTTACTGTTGTTTGGCACTGGGAGAACAATTGTATCTTGTACTATCAATTTGACAGTGAGGTCTGAGGAAAGAAAGGTGTCATTTTTACAAATGTATGTTCAGAGGACCTTAGACATTGAATCAATGTGATTTGTTTTGGGTTTGGTTGCTGAGAGGCAATGGAGAGCTTAATGTCATACAAACCATTGAAATTCTCCTGTGTGCAGGTAAGCACCTGAGATTGCAGTGTTATTGTCTATCCCCCTTACAGTCGTTTTTTAGTCATTATAGAGTGTTGGGTTAGTAACAGAAACGTCGCTGGTCTGAATCTGGATAAGATTGTGATCTAAATCAGAAATGCCTGTATCTGCTAAAGGAGAATGCACATTGCCAGGAGTTTACTTGGTGTGAGCTGCTGGTTGTATGCATATAGGGACATAACAAACATCTACTTTCTGTAAGACGACATTCATTGATGAATAGTAAACTAAATGGTAGGAATATGAGTGGTAGGAGCATATACATTAATTGACACTAATTTACAGATTATGTGCAAAGTTACAGTTTTACTGTTCCATGTAGATTTTGGAAAATGAACAGTTTTTGGAGTAGTATAGGTCAGCTGTTTAGTTAGCAGTTGACAGTTAGGAGGTGCCTTGATTTAGCTGGCATAGTCCTCTTAGTTTCTTTGGGGCAGATGGTCAATTAACTGAGGGTCAAAGCATGGGGAAAGAAAGCATTCTAGGTTAGGGGACAGTGGTTGACTATGTACTGTGGTATTACTGTATTAGAGTGCTTTTCACTGTGGGTATAGTGTAAAGTACTGTGATATTATTGTATTGACTTGGGATAGTGTAGAGTGCTGTCGTACGAGGGTTCGGTTTACTTTACGTTGTAAAAGTGCTGTTGTAATACTGTAGTGTTTATTGAAATCATACTGTTTTGTACTGTATTAGAGTATGTCTGTCACATTTTGGTTTAAGCAGGACACCAGGCGCGGAGTTGAAGAACAACAAAAGGATTTAATAAGGAAACTGAGGCAGGCAAAAACACAGACTGATGGCAGGCAAGACACACACTAAAAGACTCAATGACTCAACAAAGGGCTGACAGAATTGGGTAAACTAAATAGGGTGCTAACGAGGACTAAACAACAAACAGGTGAAAACAATCAGAACAAAAAGGACAGGCTACGTTTAAGTACAAAGGAGAAACCCAAACACAGCAGGCTACATTCAGGGACAAGAGCAAAATCGGAACAAAACAGAACCTTACAATGTTTATGTAGTACAGGTTAATTACTGTACGGGTGTAGTAAGGATGTCAGCTGGTTAGTAACTGATGAGCTGTTCACTTTCCACCTTGGTAAGCATACTGTATTGTACTGTGTTAGAGTATGTCTGTATGTACAGTAGTACAGGGTAATTACTGTACGGGTGTAGTAAGGATGTCAGCTGGTTAGTAACTGACAAGCTGTTCACTTTCCACCTTGGTAACTACATTCAGCCTGTGGACTGAGCCCACCATCTGCATACATCTGTGCACCAAAACTTAGCCATTTAAACCTTAATGATTTTTTTGTTTTTAAATATTGAAATGTCAAAGTTTCGCCGATCGTGAATTTCTTGCTATGGATATATTCGCAACTAATCATCGGTGTAAACAGTAAATGTAAAAATGTCCAATTTAATAAGATAATTGTTAAAGGTTGGTAGGTCAACGCTAGGAAGCGATTTTTCACTACAATGTACTCACGGTGGGATTGGGGCCTGGGTTTACAGTATGTGCTTCTACAGCCCTAGCTCTATTCAATCAATGACAGATATTGACACGCAGTTCCCTTGGGTCTGTGTGTGTGTGTGTGTATGTGCGCTATTCACTGTTCTCCGTACTCTTAATCTGTTTGCGATGGGTGTTTTTAAACCCATCAGGATCAATACTTCTCCACTTCCTGAACTCAGTGTCCGTTCTATGTTCTCGCAGTATCACTTGATGGGCTAAAATGCACACAAACTAAAGACTCACAGTCAGACAAACCTTTGTGTACAAAGGTGTACCAGCCGACACTCCTGCACCGATTCTCTCTCTCTCTCTCTCTCTCTCTCTCTCTCTCTCTCTCTCCCCCTCCCTCTGTCTCAGGGACGTTATCCAGTCGCGTGGCCACACAGGGTCCATTACTGCCAGGTAATGGCCGTCGTGCCACGACGACAGGATGTTGTAAAGACATGAGCGAAGAGAGAGCTTTAATGGGTTTTGTTCAGGTTGAACTGCTTTTACACAGAAATGCATATGCATGTAGGATTGATCCCAAACATACACCCTATCTCCTTTTATAGTGCCCTTCTTTTGACCGGGGCTATTGAAGTAGACCCCTGGAGCCATGGGAGAACAGCTCCTCTAACTGACTAGCATCCAGATCGGCTGGATCTGGAACAATAAGCCAGCAGAGGATCAGGCCACTTCGAGGAAAGCTATTAGCCATCTGCTTCAGCATTGGTTTCGGGCCTGTTTGAGTGAATCAGCCACCATGGCCCAGATGTTTGAGGAGTTAATGATGTCTTTAAGTAACGAAGATGATCATGGTGAATTGTCTATTCTGTTTATGTAAGACTAGGGTTTGCATTTGTGTATATGTGTGTGTCTGTGCACGTGGGAGCGTGCACGCGTATTGGCACGCACGTACTGTTGTGGTCCTGTCGCGTGCGCGTGAATAAGCGTCTGCGTGTGTATTTATGCATACAGTATCTCTTGTCAGATCAGGCAGAGACCTGAGAATGTTTGACCTGAGAATGTGGTAAATGTCCGTGTCTGCGCTCTGCTGCTTTACGTTTTTTACGACGCCACGCTCTCTGTTTACAGAGAGAGGATTGGAGCAGGGGGACCGACGTTAGAGATGGTTAAAGGTTAAAGAAAGTGACAGCACCAGAGATGGAGAGAGCGAGAGAAAGCTATGAGATTGAGAGAGATACGGTAGAGGGATGGAAAGAGCAGAAACCTCCCACAGAAAGTAATTGCAACAACTCCAGTCCTTTTATCCCTTTGCTTAAAAAAATGTGTACATGGTATTTATCTCTCAATACTGTGCTACTGTGTGCTCGCTTCTGTTTGGCCGCGCCTGACGCTGAAGTCTGTGATGAAACCCACAGACACACTTACGAGAAAGTCATTCTGCAGACGAGGGAGGGCTGTGTCTCAAAGGCCTCCATCGGCGTCCTCGTTTCCTCTTTGTCTGCTGGCACCCAAACAAATAAAACGGGTTCAGTGCATAGGAAGGACAGTGTGTAAAGAAAGGAAGTAATTTCTGATAATTGAGAGTTGTCCAGTTGTAGTGCTTACCACAGTTTAACACAGCTACTTCACATATTCACTGGTTGAAAATGGTATTGGTCAGAAATTAAAATGGTTAAAAACAGCCCCCTCTGTTAGAAACTCAACTGTGTGTGCTTTGGCTGTAGGGCAGAAACATACCTATCGACTGTTGTTACGCTTTTCCCGGTTACTATTATTGACCAGCACTCCCGTGCGTGTGTGTGTTTGTGTCTGTGTGTGTGTGTGTGCGTATGCGTGTACGTGTCTACAAATCTACATGCTTGTGCGTGCGTGTGTGTTTAATAGTGTGTGTAATTGCACAGGGTTGGAGAGAGTGATTCTTGGCACTCAAAGCTTATGACGTTGTTTACAGGATGTCTAACTCAGCACCATCAAGGGCTTAGCCTATTTGTGGACATGCCTTTGTTAACTAGGTAATGGTAAACAATTCATCCCTTGGATGTGGTGACACTTTTGGGCTATACTGTTCAATATCTATAGAAGGATCCACCATTCATCCAAGTTTCTGTGAAATAGGGGCAACGCTGGCTGATATTGTGGGTGATTAATGTATGTATGAACAGATGGAGATGTATCCAATACCCTCCCCACCTCCAATCAATCAGGTGGGACCATTCCACCTTCCACCTTTCCTAACACTTATTGACACGTCTGATGAACCGGTGCAGCTTAGATGAGTGGAGGTTAGGGGGGAAAAGAGAAATTGAAGAAAGACAGAGGAGAGGGAGCGCTGGAGAGGGAGCGCTGGAGAGGGAGCGCTGGAGAGGGAGCGCTGGAGAGGAAGCGGTGGAGAGGGAGCGGTGGAGAGGGAGCGCTGGAGAGGGAGCGGTGGAGAGGGAGCGCTGGAGAGGGAGCGCTGGAGAGGGAGCGCTGGAGAGGGAGCGCTGGAGAGGGAGCGCTGGAGAGGGAGCGGTGGAGAGGGAGCGCTGGAGAGGGAGCGCTGGAGAGGGAGCGGTGGAGAGGGAGCGCTGGAGAGGGAGCGCTGGAGAGGGAGCGCTGGAGAGGGAGCGCTGGAGAGGGAGCGGGGGTGGAGTGATGGTTAGTGATGTCAGTTAATTTGCTCAGCAAGTAAGCACAGCATGAGTGAAAAAGGTCTAGCCCTAATAAAGCATGCTTCACATCCCTAGATGGCTACGATGCAGAGCCCGGAATATAATTGGCAAAATGTTTAGAGGGAGTACTTATTTCCGAAAATGGTTTTTACTTAAAGGACAATTAAACTTTTTTAAAACTTAATTTTATATGGATCCTTACCCTGAAAATAGTCAATAGACCAAGAGATACTGTAATCTATGATTCAGTTTCCTTTAAACCGCTGTAGAAAAGTTCAGCTAATTTTAGCCACTGCTAGCTCAAAATGACTCAAAGTAATGGGAGCATATGAGCATGTTTTATAAAAACTCTCAAAAATACCTAAAATCAACTATATATTTTGTTTAATGCTACTTAAAGGGGATTTAATGATTTATTAACAAACATGCTTATATTACACCATTACTTCCATTTGTTTTTATCTAGCGGTGGCTGAAGTTAACTGTTTAAAGAGAACATTCTGTAGACCCATAGACTACCTTTAGTGGAGCAACTGTCATCAACTAACATCAAGCTCAAAAAAGTGAAATGATCCTTTAAGTCGTACTGGATTGTTAATTCATACCTCTCTGTCTGTCAGTCAGATTTACATAATGTATGGATATCTCAGCAGAAACCGTCTTGAACCAAATTTTCTGTAAACCGTCACTTTAAACTCTGCAGTGATAGACAGCAAACTACGCTTTTGCGTCTTCGGCCACTAACTACCACAGCTGAGCTACATACTGTATAATGTGGGTGCTTGTCCAGAGAGAAGTTATGCTGCAACAGTTTCTGCACTCATCCAGTCATTATACAATATGGACGGACAGACAATTATTTTCTCCTCTCTTTATGTACTAGCATGGTGAAATGTGCTGTGTCATGTATTAGGCTTAGTGTGACATTTTTTTCTTCTTCCCTTCCGTTCTTCCATCACTTTCTCCGTCCCTCCACATAGGAGCTCTCGCTGCCCTCATACGACATTTACATGTTTCCAGTAAATGATGTGGTGTGTGTGTGAGTGTGTATATTGATGTGAGGGTTATATTGGGTGAGGAGCTGATTAGCATCGTATTGACAGTGACAGGCAACTGGCATCCAGGCTTCCATTAAACTCTGCTCTGACAGTAAGTGTTCATTATGGGCCTGCTCCGACACAGCATGGATGACCTTTGACATGAAAAATGTATTGGTTTCCCGGTCAATACATTTTTCAGCCTGGACTGCCTCAACGGCCGTTGGGTCAGTCTCAGGCACGCACAGAGAACAGCAAACGCTTGTGCGTGCACACAAATAGTGTGTGCATGTATCAGCCCTTCACCTCATTGACTATTGACTTTTCCATATTCCTAGAAACAGCAAAGCAAACAAATCTGTACTTTGTCTTACGTTTGATGTTCAAAACAGTTCATATCTTTCGGTCCCAGCAGTTGGTGTTTAAGATTACACTACAATTCAGCAGGTTGTTAAAAATAAGTCAACCACTTGACAAATGTTAGCATTGTAGTGCTGGAGTTGTGGTGTGGTTTTATTGCTACAGCGAATCCCTGTATGATTGAGTTAATCACAGCAGAGCGGTCCTAACATCTGCCTTCGTCCCCTGGCCATTCAGTTATCAGCTCAGTAGGAATAGCTTAGTAATGCAGATGCGCCCATCACTGGCCGTAATGGAAAACAATCATACAATTCTTTGTAATTGGCCTTGCATGACAAATGCAATATGATGCCTGCAATTCATTTGAAATGCTTAATGCCATAATTGTTTTGTTGCCGTTAACTATTTTTTCTAGCAGTGCTGTAAAGAAGCGAGACGCATCCAGCTGCTGAACAGATAAAAACTAAAAAACTAAACATACTAACCTATAGCCTTGTTGCCACCCATTGGCCCCAATTCAAAGCTAACGTTGCTATAGCAGCTAACTACAGAAGGCTCTTTACTTGTGCGTTGTAACTTTCAAGCTATTCAGCAATTTCCTTATTTTGTTTGCAGCAATCCCAGTAAGCTGTACCAGATCCATAATGGCTTCACTTAACTAAAGTTTGATTTCAATAGAAGTGAGTAGCCATGTGGTTTACCGAATCATTACTAACAATATTGAAAATGTCTTTGTAAAGGGTCATTTACACACCAATACAACCAGCCAGTAAGCAATGACCAGAAATGTTCAATAATGTTAGTTAGAAAGAGAGACTGCAAGCGTGTGTTCAAACATTGCTCAGAGGATGTAGGCCTACCATAACACTGGAAGCATGAAAAGCTTATAATTACATTGAACTTTTGGCCAAAATGTATTCTTAAAAATTTTTTGAATTTTTTCCCCCTTATATTTAAGTTCAATTTCAGTACCATAATGCACTGTTTTTATATGGAACATTGTTAATTTGAGCATGTTCTAATATTGCAATCAATCGCAGTTAACTACAGAAGATTAGGCGATTGATCGTAATTGATTATTTTTATCATTTGACAGCACACATTTTTATATACTGTTTTTCATATGGGCAGAGGCAAGGTTGTAAAGCCAAAGATCTCCTGGGCTGTAGGGATCGGTGCTCATAGTGGAGCTGTGTTCTGCTTTAAGTGTTGAGAATTTCCAGTGACTGGACTCTTGCTAGGATTACAGCCGACTGGTGGGTTTGTATTCCCTTTACAATGCAGGGCTACATTTACCACACTAGTTTTGTTATGAAAGTACAAAAGCTTGAGAGCTGGGTAGTGATTAAAGTAAAACCGTAAATAGACTTTTGTGATAATGAGTATCTGAGTGATGTGGAGTACATTGAGTCTGAATGGGTTTTGGATCACCATATGGTTTCTCTGTGTGTGTGTGTTGCATATGACCCTTAATCAGAGGCTTGTATTGCTTCAGTGCGCACACAGCGGTGTGTGTTCTTATGGTGTTAGGAGTCATCCTGGATAAGATTACTCGCATCCCTGCTTGGAGAGTAAACACGGTCAGCAGCTCTCCAACTGTCTTTAGACAAGGGTGGAACATAAAAAGTATCGGAATACTGTTAGCATCAGTGTTAGCTGTCCTGGGGTAGCCTGGGGTTAGGTTTTAACAGTTAAGGAGGCTCTGTACATGCGTGTCTTTGTGTCCCATTGAAGAGCAGTGTCCTGGTGTGAAACAGTCCCACCAAAATGTATCCCTCTCTGCTTTAATGCTGGTTATTGCGGTGGATTCGTCATGCTGCTGAAACGTTGAGGCGGCGTTTACCATCAGTATTGCGGATGTGTGTGTGAGTGTGTGTATGTTTCTTTCTCTCGTACTGAGCACGTGTGCGTATTTGTGCGAGTCCGTTGCCACAGCAACTCCTGTCTGCCTGTTCCATTACAGCCTTGCCAATAGATCGTTTTCAATAGGAGCGGCGGACACCCGTATTAGACACGCGGGAAACCCAGAAAATGGCAGAATGAAACCTTTCTCCTTGTTTGTATTACCTCCTACACACTTAACTGAGATGCAATTAGATGAAAGAGGAGAAACGGTTTTCCTGCTTTGAAAGTACTCCCTATCTCTCTCACAGACACACACACACACACACACATACACACACACACTTTCTCTTGGACTCACTGTTGGCTCTGTCATCCTCTGCAGTCCTCCAATTCACACTCACTCACTCACTCACTCACACTCACTCACACACACACACACACACACAGACACACACACACACACACAAAAACACGCACACAAAAACACACACACACACAGGTATGTACCAGGGCAGAGGTAGAGGCTGTGTGCGTCAGCTTCCCGTGACGTCAGCGTAGCGATAGCATCACCTCTGCATCGCGTCAGCTTTACTGAACAGTAGAAGAGCTGACTGACCCTTTTTTTCTTCCTCTCTCTCATTCTCTTCCTCCAACCTTTTCTCCCCCTACACTCCATTTGCTTCTACCTCCTCTCTTTCCCTTTTTCTTCCTATTTCTTCCTCTTTCTCCATCCTGTCCTCCCCTACACTTCTTTGCCTCCTGTCCCCGTCTCTTTATCCCCCTCTCTCTTTTTCACTGTCTATTTCTCTCCCTCTCTCTTTTCCTCTTTCCCTCCTCTCTCTCTCTTTCTCCCTCTCTCACTCTCCCTCAGTCGTCGGGCACCAGTGTAATAGTGGACATAGCAGTGATGGGGGAGGCCCATGGATTGATTTCAGATCTGCTGGCGGACCCCTCCCTGCCCCCCAACACCTGCAGTTCCCTGAGAGCCGTCAGCAACCTGCTCAGTACCCAGATCACCCTGCAGCCACTGCACCGGCCACGGATTAGCCCTCTGCAGGCCCTCGGTGACACACACACCTGCTCCGACTCCGAGGATGGGCCTGAGAAGGAGAGACTGGCCATCCCAAAGGTAAAGACCTCTGTAATTTAGTATGTTGGGAGCAAAGAAATAATGTCTGTTTTGCTGTCCTTAACAGCATTGAAAAAACACATTTAATGAAAAGGTGCATTTCAACGACCCGCTGACACATTTAATGAATTATAGAAGTATTAAATCTGAGAAGTGGAAATGTAAGGAACTGTTGTACACAACTGGCTAAATATCATATAGAGTAACAGCCCTCAGTTTAAATAAAAAATGTCAATACCCCTACCCCCAAACAAATACATTATTTATTTTTTCAGCAACACCTTGGGTGCCACTTTGTGGGTGTCTGCATTGATTTACAATAAATTACATGCTGAGAATTGTTTAAAATGTATTTTGTTACAACGTTGGAATTTCATTAAATGGCATTAACTTTAACAGTCATTCGGGGGCTATTTCAGACCATAACACACTTTGATAGTTCAAAGTGTGTTGATGTTTTCGTTCATTGGTGCACTATAATAAACCAGAAAAGGAACCAGACAAGCCTAATTCAGCCGTCCTACAATTAAAAGTGATAACTGTTGCTGCCCTAACTGGACTCAAACCTAGGTCTCCCACATGAGAGGCTGTGTCCTTGACCACTATGCCACAGTGCTATACGTTCGCCCAGTGTCGGTATACCATCTCGACATTAGATAACATTATCACGCATTAACATCACGCCAAGTTTGAATATTTCGCTAGACAGCATTAAGCATTTTGTTAAACTGACAAACGTTTCTTATTAAATTTACCTCCACCACAAATAGCATCTATAAAATGTATAGCTTTTGCCACTGGCCGTTTTAGCAGCTTATTATCCAGTAATAGGCTTACAAGTATCTACTAACTTACTGCTTGGAATAGTCATAAGAATTGAGCAATTTCTAGCGAGACTGAAGATGAACTATACATTGCCAACGCTATTTCATGGTACAAAAACTTGTTTGTTGTTTTTCTTTCTTTCATTTGTGAATGACATTGATACAATAACTATCAATATAGGTGACGAGAACTTACATTTTCGTCAAGTGAAAAGACGAGAGAACCATGGAGACCCCTACTCTTTTACTGCCCAACGGGTTTTGATCTAGCCTATATTACCCCAAAAAGCATGGATGCGTACTTCGAAAATCCTCCAGAAATAGTTGCAATATAACCGTAAACAGTTTTAGTTTAGGCTTACTATAACGTAGCTACTGAAGGTTATAGCCAGTGAAGTTTTTGTCTATCCTTACCCAAAAAGCATGCACGAATGTGTACTTTGAAAATCCACCAGAAATAGTCACAATATAACCATAAACAATTTTATTTTAGCCTTACTATAATGTAGCTACTGAAGGTTGTAGCCAGCAAAGTTTTTGTCTATCCTGAACAGATCCTAATGCATAATTTGTTTTGACTGTGATGAGATTTGAACATGGGACCTGTTGTTTGCAGGTCCGTGTCGCTAACCACTATGCTATTTAACAAGGGGTAGTCAATCAATCAGTTAGTCGGTCAAGAGTAAGAGATATTCGCTCTTCTTGGCCGGCTCCGCTTACGTGGTCCGGCAAAAATATGGTACACTGCCTAAAAAGCATTCATATTTACTTTCAGGATGTCATGCTTGATGTGAAAGGTGATATAGGTCAGTGTTATCATTTTTTAAGGTTGCCATTAGAATTGATTGTTCTTTTCCTTCAGAGTAGAGATTCCTATCATTCAGTGTGACTTTTATGATAGAATAACTTAACTTTTATACTACAATGTAATTCATTATTCAATATGACACTTATAATTGTATACTGCGGGCTGTTATAGTGATTGGACAGACATGTGACAAGTGTGATGTTGTAATAACAGAGCTGGCATCTAGCAACTAGCGATTCAACAAGATGATTGGTGGTCTTCAAAACACAGCATGAGGTGAGTTAGCGATCGGAGGTAGGACCTATGCAAAGATTACAATCACCACAGTGTGCCACGGCCTTTAGGCTTCAATTGTATAATTGACTCATTCTTATTGAACAATTTGTCTCAATTTTTATGTATTTTTTTTAAATGTATGTGGCAATGGAACTGAGCTGGTCTGTTTTGTGTGGACCACAGCAATCGTATCTGCTGCCTGTACAACAGCTAATGGGGGATCCTAATAAAAACCTAAAAAATACAATTTACCATGAGATGACAAATCATGCTGCTCAAAAGATTCAAAATATAAAATGTTTCAAAATACAATGCTATTAACACAATGTTTTAATATTTGAATTCAAGTTCTATGTTCCTTTTCTCATTTCTGCATTTACCTGTAAAATTTGAGAGCTTTTTTATAACTAGTAGAAGTTGCCAAATGCCTCTCACTTTATATTGAATATAGCATTAAATGTTTGTTTTTTTAGCAGATTGTTTTAATGATTATTACAAGTGTGATGCTACAGTATGTCCTTTGGTGTTATAGTGCATCAGTCAAACAGTGTAAAACTGACTCTTCATGTCATATTGCGTAATTCAGTTGAGGATGGAACTTTAATTGTAACTCCGCCAGAAATCAGTTTTAGAAAATGTTTCCATTCTTTGTTTTCAGCGTTTTGGTTGATAAACATAAAATATGAGGCAGTAGGAATGAAAAGTAATTGGCAATATTCTTAAATCATTGGTTTACTAAGCAGCACCTTTTGGATGATATCAAAATGTGTAAATCTATAAAAAACTACATGCTAACATTAATTTGAAAATGTGTCACTGTTACATGTGATGACATTTTCTATGGGAAAAATCATATTATACGTAATAAAATGCATGACATTTTTTATGAATGAGACTATACAACTCCACTGGTGTTGTGGTAACAATCGCTGAGTTAACTGATCGGCTGTGAATGTTATTATTTTTTGATGGCGTTCTCAATTGATTCAATTATTTTTTTCAGTCATGCAAAATAACAAGGTGGGTAAGTTGTTTTGTACTTGGATTTACACCACTATCACTGGTCAACACGAATTGAGGTAGAAATATTATCATTTGAATTGTTTGAATTTTAAGTCTTATATATTAGCACACACAAACAGGTCTTTTGCTTGCGTGATCTAAACATGTATATTTCACCAATTAGTTAACAAACTTTTCAATGAAATTCTGAATTTTTTCTGTTTTCTGTTAGTCAGCTCCTTTCTCTCTCTCTCACACACACACACACACACACCCAATTCACCTCCCCGTGCTGCCTTGGCAGAACCTTAATGTAGGGAGCAGTGACGCACATTCCCACAGAAGGCTTTTAATGTTTTACAAGGCCAGCACTTGAAAATGCATGCGTGCACTTGCGTGGTGAGGTAAAACCTGGGTTATGCTCTGTAGGAACCCAATGACCTGCTGTTCACACGCTGAACTCTCTGCGTTCGGCTGGTGTCATTAGGGTTATTTGGACTGTAATTAGGGTACCCTTTTTCATTGTCACATTTATCAGCTTGTAAAAAGCCTTCGGTTCGTAGCGAGGTAATTGGAACCCTGACATTTCGCTGGGCAATAATAATACTACATGCACTGCATATTCTGTCAAATACTATATTTAAATTACAGTTAACAATGCTGTATGTTACTTGTGTCACTCGGCCGGACACATGCGACGTCAGGTTAGGGGGTTGATTTCCAGGTAGGACCAGTAAAAAGGCGGGGGGGGCTCTCTCTACAGTATGATCTCACTACTGTTAGAAGCGTTGGATAAGAACACCCATTCAATAAATAAAAATAAAACAAACATTACTGGGGTCATTTTTATCATTGCAGTTCTCACATGTAGACTTCCTGTGTTGGTCCCTGACCCAACTCCCTACAGGCGCTACATACATGGCTGTTTACTTGTACATCAGTAGTCAAGACCCCATTAGGAGCTAAATCCCCTCTCCCTTCCCTCATCTATCACCTACTGTAGAGCTCCGTTCTCCTACAGCTAGACTGTTGACCACATTTCTGGTCTCCGCTCTCAGCCTCACTCCAGACTCTCCGCCTGTGAATTAAAGGTGATATTCTGTCAGATTCTGAGTGAAGAATAACACGACTGAGTGCCTCTGCGCTGCTGCTGTTTTATCTCGGACTCTCTGCAGCTGTGTCAACACAGAGCCCATCTGACTAAAACGGTGTCCTTTCAACGTAACGAGAGTTCACGTCTGACTCTTTTTTTGCCTCTCTCAGTCAACTTTTTACTCTATCTCTTTATCTCTCTGTGTTGCTCTCTCTCTTACAGTTAAATGTAATCAAAACACATTTTAGGGAAGGGCGGAGAGGAGGAGGCCCCTTACATGTACATGGGCTACTCAATCCCCTCTGCCCGTTTCCTTCCTTCAGATCGGAATACTGGTTTGTTTTAGGGGATGTCTGGCTGTGCAGTTCTCTCACTGTTTCTCATCTAAGAGCTGTTTTGACGTTGTGGAGCATGCTCTTAACACTGTCTGGTATGGGCTTGCCCATTCATGTCCCAGTGTATTATTTTAAGACTGGCTACTAGACATAACACTGTGAAACTTCCAGAGAAGAGAAGTGCTACTCCGTAATACTGGATTTTTCATAATTGGATTTTCCTCTTGAAGGGGACGGTGTTTGTGTGTGTGTATACGTTTGTGTATGTACATCTGTGTGTGCACGTTTTGTGTGTGTGTGTGTGTGTGTGTGTGTGTGTGCGTGTGCATGCTCACAGGGTTTTGGGGCCTCAGACATAGAGACTAGCTAAATACGGTCCAGAGAACATGCTGCTTTGTTTTCCATGTTTAACTACAGTATGTCTATAACAGGGCTAGATTAGAGAAGTTGTTAATACTTGAATACCCCAAAGACTTTGTATGTGGACAAATGCAGCCAATCGAATGTTACGCATTAGACTAGGCCAAATACACAACCCCTTTTTGAAAAACAATTAGTTCGGGTTCAGTATTACTTTTTGGATCCCAGGCTCATAGCACCATAGCCTATTGTAATAAGCAAAAAGCAGCTTATTGTGCCAAGGCACTCTCAAAATATGTTAATCATATTGAATAGTTCCATTTAGTAGCAATCAATAGCATAGCAAAGCGGTGTTAACATACTAATGGAAGCAGCTAGATTTCAGAAAAGACATGATGAGATATTATTTAAAACACAAAACAGGGTTAATATGAGGAAGTGAGCTAGCTCAGGCCGAGTAGAACGAGACTGGATCCCAGGTTGAGACTCGACCCCAGGTCGAGATTTGACCCCAGTCTTTGTGAATAACTGGAAGAAACTTGGTTTTCCTCAATCGTATCAGATGTCTGGAACTCTGTAACCCTTTAAATCCTGCCCCAAGCCTCTTGTGTTCTTCAGTTCATATACAGTAGATGTTGTAAAGATGACAGGTCACTGTAGGTGTGCCGCAACCAGGATGTAAACACCTTTTAATGGTGATATGGCTGTCCTACCTGACAGTGAGTCAGACCACTGGTCTTGTCGACGGGGAGGAGTTGAACTTCGGACCGGAACTGGCCCTCCAATGGCATCTGGTCTCCCACCCAGGGACCGACCTGAACTGATGCATGTGGTAGCCACAAACATGGCATGCACACACACACCTAACACACAAACAAGCACAACACAAAAACATGCACAACAAGCACAACACACAGGCCTAAGCTCAGGTGAAAGAGGGACACATTCTTGTTCCTGTCAGAACTTTGTTTGACTAATTCCTTTAATGGACTAAATAATGGTGCTTGTATCCTCTATTTTAAAAGGTAAGTTCTCCCATTTGTGAGGCTTTGTTTTATTTCTTTTTGTGCATGCACTTGATCCCCAAAACCATTTATTTTTTATGTATTTCCTTTTGTTACAATGACTATTGGTTGTTAGATAATCATGCAATTCTACAATGGATGACTACAATGCAAAATGAAAATATCTAAGTATATTATAAAACACTCACCAAAATCAACTTAAAAAGCTCATCAGAATTTCATTCTGCATAATGTCTTTCCCACTCTCCCATTAAACCATGAAGGGTGCTGTTTAAAACAACAAACATGAACATATGGATTAATTGGACAGTGAAATAAAAACATTCAGTGAATATGCATTATCTAGAATTACATTTTAATGTAATATCAATTGTTTTGGAGTGTTGTATGGAGCATTTTATATTGTTCTTAGACATATTTTCATATTGCATTAGCATCTATGGCAAGTTAAGACTCAGCGATATGGAATAACCATTTTTTTTCTAAATAAACAAACAGTTTGGGGGGATCACCTTCAAGCATATAATGAGTAACAATAAAGCCACATAAAAACTGGGTGAACTTCCTCTTTAAACAATATTTATCTGAATTACAAATTAAGAATTTAATTCAGATTAAATTTAAATGAGTCTATACAGTATGCTTTGCTCATCCATAAAATCTCAAAATGATCTTACATTAAAACACATCACATACAGTTCCGGAAATAATTGGACACTGACCCAAGTTTTGTTATTTTGGCTGTTTACCAAAATATATTCAAGTTACAATTAAATAATGAATATGGGCTTAAATTGCAGTCTCTCTGCTTTAATTTGACATCCAAATTGCAGGAAGGGTTTAGGAATGACAGATTTTTTATGTGTAGCCCCCTCTTTTTCAAGGGACCAAAAGTAATTGGACAATTGACTCAAAATCTGTTTCATGGACAGGTGTGGGCTATTCCTTCATTATTTCTTCATCAGTTAAGCAGGTAAAAAGTCTGGAGTTGACTCCAGGTGTGGCATTCGCATTCGGAAGCTGTTGCTGTGACATGTGTTGCTCTTTTGACATGTGGTCAAAAGAGCTCTCAATGCAAGTGAAACAGGCCATCCTTAGGCTGCAAAAAAAATCCATAAGAGTGATAGCAGGAATATTAGGAGTGGCCATATCAACAGTTTGTTAAATTCTGAGAAGAAAACAACACGCTGGTGAGCTCAGAAACTCCTAAAGGCCTGGAGCTCCACGGAAGACAACAGTGGTGGATGATCATGGGATCCTTTCCATGGTAAAGAAAAACCCCTTCACTACCTCCAGCCAAGTGAAGAACACTCCAGGAGGTAGGCATATTATTATCCATGTCTAACATGAAGAGAAGGCTTCACGCGAGCAAATACAGTGGGTTCACCACAAGGTGCAAACCATTCATAAGCCTCAAGAATAGAAAGGCCAGATTAGACTTTGCCAAAAAACATCTAAAAAAGCCAGCCCAGTTCTGGAACAGCATTCTGTGGACAGATGAAACTAAAATCAACCTGTACCAGAATGATGGGAAGAAAAAATGGAGAAGGCTTGGAATGTCTCATGATCCGAAGCATACCACATCATCTGTAAAACACTGTGGAGGGAGTGTGATGGCATGGGCATGCATGGCTTCCAATGGCACTGGGTTACTAGTGTTTACTGATGATGTGACAGAAGACAGAAGCAGCCTGATGAATTCTGAAGTGTGTATAGGTATAGTGTAATGAAAGATGTGTTTTGGAAGGTTTGTGAAGGTGCCGTGTTGTTTGGTGTCTCAACTCAGTGGGACATCCTAATATCACACCAATGGGCCTATTGTCCTGAAAGGACAATATGTCCTGAAAGGAACGGACATACACAGTGGGGGTCAAGATAGCCCCATCTACTCAAACAAACCAGGTGTGAGGATGGACAATTCAACAAAGGAGAAGTATGACTTCCATTGGATTAACTGCACTGATGTTTGGTCTTTTAATGTGTGTCCCATAAAGGGATGAACTCTCCAATATGTTTCAATGCTGTACATGTTATGTATCATTTGTTACAGGTAAATGTTTACCAGATGAAGAATCCTGCAAGACCGAGTGTCTAGCTTTGAATGGTGATAATTGAATAAATGTAAATGCATTACATATATGCAGAAACCAGTTTCTTTGTTTTCATTGTTTTAGCCAAGGTGAGGTGATCCTATTATAGATGCAATAGGGGAGTTTGGAATCAGCCTGTCTGGGTGGGAAGAATAGTGAAGTTTGACTTAGTTCTGGGAGTCTATCTTTAACAGAAGCTCCTAGCACACCATCGTGCTATAGTGTCTTAAATACTTATGGTATAATTAGTAGACTGTTAGGCTAGTTGGGAGGACGTTGAATCTTGTTGGTATGTAACTATGTTTTGTATTGTATTGTAACCTATGTTTTGTATTACTTGATTGGAATAAATTGTGTTACTTTGGAATATAGATTACCACGGCACTTGTTCATATCCATACTCAAGCTCGTAGGGCTACTGGTAATTACACACAAATAAGTAAGTCTCAGCAACCAGACTTGGAATCCCTGAGTCCTGGAATTTTTGGAGCGGTTTGGTTGGGCCCAGGAACATATGACCTTCGAATCATCACTGAGTTGTTGGGGATAATTGACTTTCTTTTAGACCCGGGAACACACACCATTTTACTGTATGGTTTGTGTTAAACGACCTACACCTTATGGGCACTTATGATAACTGATAGAGGCACATGGACATACGTAAATCGAAGTGACCAGACTGATCGTCCCTGAGTTCTGGGTTGCTACACCATCCTTTGCTTTCTCGACTTGACTGATGAGGAGCATTGAGGATAACATAGGCCGTGAAACATACAATCTTTTAAATGTTTGGTTTGTGACGAAAGATTAGCTACCTTTACTAAGAACTTCCAGCATATCATGGTCATTGAGGTTTGCGTATGTTTACAAACAATATGGAGTCAGATTATTAGATATTAAATTATCACACAGGTCATTGATTCTCACTCTGCACTAATTCTTCCTACCTGTCCACTCAGTAGCATTAGAAGGGGTTTAACTCATTCCCCCATACTACATAGGGATATATAATCTGCTCAGATTCAGACAAAACCTACGGCAGAAAGACCCACGAACAAACAACAATTGAAGACAGCTGCAGAAAAGGCCTGGCAAAGCATCATGAAGGAGGAAACCCAGCATTTGGTGATGTCCATGTTTTCCAGACTTCAATCAGTCATTGCCTGCAAAGGATTCTCGACAAAGAATTAAAAATGAACATTTTATTTATGATTGTGTTAATTTGTCCAATTACATTTTAGACCCTGAAATAAGGGAACTATGTATGAAAATGTTTGCAATTCCTAAACATTTCATATGATATTTTTGTTCAACCCCTAGAATTAAAGCTGAAAATCTGCACTTCAATTGCATCTCGGTTGTTTCATTTCAAATTCATTGTGGTGGCTTACAGAGACAATATTATGAAAATTGTGTCAGTGTCCAAATATTTCTGGACCTTACTGTAAGCATTTGGTACGTTATACCAAACTGAGAATAATGAATCCTGCAGCCTCCGGAAGACTTGACCTGGCACGCATCTGTTTCTGCAGTAAAAAAGTAACACTTTTCCGACATAATGATTGCTAGGACTTTCCTCCAGGTCTACCATCTGTTGTGTTCCCCTCGCAACCGGAAAAACTGTCATCTGTCGACCTTATGTTCTTCTTCTTTTGTAAACTTTTGTCCGGAGTGGTGGCCCTCTGGTCTCCTGTACTGGCTTTTTTTTCATTGTAATGAACTAGAGAGAATGTGTTTGCCCAAAGATGTCCGAAGAGCTGGGGCTGACCCACAGCTGTGTGTGTGTGTTGCAGCGTTTGAGACGGAGCCTGCCTCCCGGCCTGTTGAGAAGGATCTCCTCTTCATGGACAACCACCACATCAGCCACAGGTCTGCCTACCATAGAACCAGGACCTGTACGCAGAGACCGCTCTGCCAGCGTCAAAACCTTCCATGATAGCCCGCCGTGCAGGTAATGTGCACTATGTTATTTTCTCTCTCAAAAACCCACCCTTTCACATCACGTCACCCCACACAATATGCCTCTTTTTCCCTTGCCTCTATTCTCTTCCTCCTCATAATCAGCCACTGAAATCACGTCATAAGTTGCGACGTTGACTGAAAAAAAGTATGTTTGACTTTACTCAAGTATCCCAGCACTTAGTAAATTAGGTACTTGGCTGACCAACAACTTAACTTCCTTGTCTTTATCTTTCTTTTTTCCTCTTCTTATTTCTCATTGGCGTTGAACTGATACTGTATAATATTGAAGTACTTGTAATAGTGTGACAACAGAACGTATTATAAAACCTTTCCCTCTCCCTCAATCCAGACTTGCTGCGCATCCTGGGGTCAGGATTTCGTATTAGGCCTAGCTGCAAACCTTCATTTATGGCCCATCACAATAGTGAAATATTAGACCTTTGATAAACACGCAGCACTGGCATATTTTTCTAGTCATGAATGATGGATCATTTGGGAGTTAGGATGTCATGTGTGCATGTCTGTAAGGGAGACTGGTCTTTTTGTGGCTCTAGCCTTGTGCAGCTGGACTGCATCTGTACAGAAATACATCCAGCCATCCTGCTTCCGAATTGTATCCTGCCATTAGCCCCTTATGCTGCCATGCAGATTAAAACCCCTTTTTCAAGTGGTGCATATTGGTTCAGCATTGTCCAGGTTGGGGGGTAAAGACAGTCAGGAGATTCCTTTCAATACCTAAAAAAAAATATAGATGAGACATTTTTTTAAATACAGATGAAAAATCAACCAAAAAATACACAAGTTGTTTGTGTTTTAAATACATTTACAAATGTATGCCATGCATTAAAATACATTTAAAAATGCATTTAAAATACATTTTCCCAAATAGGTTGTCATATAGTGCTCTAGCGACTACTTTTGACAGGTCAGGAATCTACAAACTTTCCAAAACCAGTAGACAGAAGGGCGCTCTCTTCTAATGGGTTGGTCTGGCTGACTTTGTGGTATAGCGAGCTGTTTGATAAGAAGCAAATGGCTGGGTTTGTATCAGGGGATGCATGTCCTGATCTTCAACTCCCAAGCCCATAGGGAGTTGCAATGTTGAAACATGGACATACTGATGATTTGGTAATCATGAATTTGGACCGAAAAGGGGGTAAAATATACACAACTCTTTGGATGAATTCCATTTCCACTCTGTGTGTCATGCTCAGAACAGGCTGTACTCTGTGGGGGAGAGTCTGTTGTTCAGACCAAAATTACATCCCTTTTGGTGGCTATTATTGGTTTTTCTGTATACTGTTTTAAATATTGCTCAAAGATCAGAGTTGAACAGTTAATCCTTAGGTCAGATGGGTATCTGCAGACTTCACTCTAGCTGCTTCCTGGAGACTGAACGTACAAGAATAAATGTCCCAGGAGATTTTTATCCGTATGAAGTCAGAGTTGTCTAAAAATCCTGCTGGGGTTACCAACCCGTAAAGGGGTCATGTTGTGTCGATGATTGTATTATAGAGATTCCTGGTCCAGTTGTAATGGGAAAATGTTTCCTAAAAAAAAAAAAATTCTGAAACTCTTGGAGGGAAATTGGAGTTGAACAGATCCTTTATGTAACCAAAAAAACAAATCCCGGTTTTGCATAATAGTTTTCACGGGCTGCTTTCTTTTACAGTGCACGCTGATGGAGGTGTTGCTACCTTGTGTAATTTTCTTTCCAGCGTAGTGAACAGTGAGTCATGGAACAACACTGTCATGCTGACCATCTCCAAAAGTCGCTCCATGTCCGCCTCCTATGCTGCTTCAGCCACCTCCAACCACCTACACAACAGACGAATGACCAGACCAGGTGTGTGTGTGTGTATGTGTGTGTGTGTGTGTGTGTGTGTGTTTGTGTGTACCTGCACTCCTGTGTGTTTCTGCGTGAGGAGACGCTCAGAGAAACACAGATGGGTATCTGCGTCAAAAAACAGTTCAATTAGATTTATTTAAATGTCACTAAGCCATTGAAGAGATGTCATAGCCGTGAGAACGTGTTCTCTGTTCATTTGTGTGAGTTTGCATGTGAGGAACTGCTCCTGGTTTGTGTGTGCATGTGTGTGGCATGCGGGCACGTGTATCTCCTATTAAACTCCTAATGACGCTCTTTACGCCCTAGGTTACCCCCTTTCCAACATATCACCTCTGGCCTCTCCCTGCCACTCCCCTCCAGTTCAGGGTACCCCATTGTCCAGCCCCACCACCAAATCCTGCTCCGTGGACCTGTCGGATCCTGTGGACAGTCAGGGAGAGAAGGCCAGGTCCCTGCACAGGGCCTTGACACATAGCGTCAGTGCACCCAGCTCCACCACACCGCACTGGGGGCCACCAGCACTCTGTAGCAGGTAGCCCATACACATATAGGTAGACAAACGCACACACACACACACACACACACACACACACACACACACACACACACACACACACACACACACACACACACACACACACACACACACACACACACACACACACACACACACACACACACACACACACACACTGAATCTACTAAATGTGTTATTGAAGAAGATTGAAAATAACCCTGGATGGGAGTGTCAGTCAAATAACTATAATATAAATACTTGCGCACCGTGAATAAACCAAACACTGTTTTTTTGCTGTCGCAGAGGTACCACAGACTTAGCAGAAATCCACCACGCTTACCAGGGATAAATGGTTAAACATTGAATGTCGTCTTGTCGTCTTGTGTAACGGTTGTTTGGCAGGAAAACTTGGATTGAAGCTTGGTACCCAATTTTGGTGAATAGGAGATGAAATTTTGTTTAATAGCGTAATCCCCGTTCGCTAACCTGCCGTGCCTGTACATCTGTCCTGAGTGCCTCGCAATGGGAGAGAGATGAGCAACTAGGTCACGTCATGAGTCTGCACTGAGACAGAGGGACCACGAAGAGTATCTAGGGGAAAAAAATGCTTCCTCTGAGCTTGAGGCACTCGGACTGACGCCAAAGAGTCACAGAGAAGGCCTCCGCTGTGATGTTCTAAGACAAGAAGAAACGGAAAAGGGAGAAAAAGTACAGGTTGTCTTTATAGCGCCTACACGATTTTCAGTTGTTATAATGAGTGATCACAGGAAACCCATCCACTGCCGTAATATACAACGTTGTTGAGAGGAATCGGCAAAGGACGAGATGCAAGCCAGGACTGTGTTGTTGACATGGGGAGGTATCGCTGGATCCGGATCTGTCCAGAGAGATAATGTATTTCAATTTGGTTCAGTTGGTAGAGCTCGGATCGTGGGTTTAGTTCCAAGGGACAGCCACACGTTTAACATGCATGTAAGTCGCTTTAGGCAAATGGTCTGCTGAATGGCACCCTTCATTTTAAGACATTGTTGTTTTAGCATTTTAAGGAGTTAGTGATCACTGACCTGGACTCTTCTGCCTTTTAGTGGGCCTTGCTTCCTCTGAAGCTTCTGAATTCCTCTCCTATTCTCTTCTCATTACGTGTTAGTGGTTTAGCTGCATGTTTTGAATGTTCAGTTCTAATTTTCTCTTTCCCTCTCAGTTGTGGGAGACCATACAGTAAGCTGAGCCGTGGAGAAGGTTCCTTGGACAATGGGGACAGAATACCTGGTAAGCAGTAATTATTTTCTTAATTTATTCATATTATTTTAATTAACCAGGTCGGTCAACTGAGAACCGATTTTCATTTTCAGTGACAACCTAGTTAAAGGCCTAGTTTAATTCAATTACGGGATAACAAGACAACACACAGAACCACATAAATAATGTTAAAATAAACACCAAAATACAATGAAAGCAGCGAGACACATGCAGATCGGTTAGACAGATTCTGCAAGTGGGTTGATTGGATAGCAGCTTGTTTAGTTCTTTTTTGACAGAATGAGGTTTGATGAAAGCATGAAGCTTAAGGGTCTTTTGCAATTCATTGAAGGAGACACTGGCGGTAAGATTTTTAACCGCAAGCTTATAGACCTCAACAGTTGAGCAGCATGTTTTATTAAGGGATACTTGGTGAAGTATGTTAATTTGAAGTGAAGGATGGTGATATGGGTATTAAATGAACGTGAGCAGTCAAGCCATGTACCAAGGTTTTCCTGGATGTCGACATACTCCAACTAAGACATATTCAGGTTCAGGAGCGAAACATCCCTATTGAAAAAGACACATTTAGGGTTTTTGGTATTTAGTAGATGAAATCTAAGAAGGCATCTTGGATTTCTTTAAAAGGTATGTTGTAGGGTGGGCAGCACAGTATTGGTTTAGGTAGGGCATAGATGGTGATGACTGAGTTACCGGCTGCTAGTGACACCATTAATACACACAGACATTCGGATCAGCCCAAGAATTGAACCTGGAGGAACGCCCTTTGATACAGCCAGAGTTGTAGAGAGCAGGCCCTTAGATTTGACACGTTGTGTACAGTCTGAGAAATTGTTTTGAATTTGAGTCACGTTAACTACAGTAGGACAATAATCTAGCAGCAACAAGAAGTTCTTATTATAATGTGGTGGATTATTATTCCTGTATAGTTTTTTGCAAGGGTCGAAACATTTTTGTTTAGGGAAAATTAAGTCTGAAATAGGAAATCATGTCAGAAGCTTCCTCTCACTGAAAATACACTACACATTTAAAATTTCCTACTTGGGGTGATCAAATTAAGATCCCACATCTTTGTACGTCCTCCCTGTTACTGTTTCTATCTGCGAGGTCAGGGAATTGTCAACCTCCTAACTTAACAACTGGATTTCACCTGATCTGTCAAATCAGATTACCCAACTGTGGCGTCGTCAGACTACGAGAGCACCTACGAGACCAACCACAGTGACAGCAGTGACTTTGCACACAACGAGGACGATGGGGAGGGGTGCCAGAAGCCCTCAGAAACCCAGGACGGGTGCAGGTCATTCCAGCCTGAAGGAATTGTCCTGCACCCTCTTCTGCCACCTCCAGAGGTACAGCAGGTTACCCAACACAACTACACTATTGACTCATTATAAAACTATGTAGTTGATGTCAAGCTAACGCAGATTCCAAACACCAGCTCATTCCTAAAAACCTGTGTTACACTATTGTCCGTAACCTCTTAAAATGGCCGTGACCGTGACGTCTAGGACACACAGCCAGTCTTGGCCCCGGAGCCTCTGGTGATGTTAGAGCTGGATCCTCTGATGTCTCAACTAAACAGCTGGAACTTCCCCATCTTCAACCTAGTGGAGAAAACCCATGGTCGGACAGGATGCATCTTAAGCCAGGTGAGAACTGATGTGCAGTTGGCCGATTGTGTTCTTGCAACTTTTTGCGGCAGCTTGGGCGCTAGTGAGTGCAAGGAAAATTGAAGGCCAGAGAATGCCTTCTTTCCTGCGAGTAAGGATTCCGATGTAGATTTGAGCGAGCAGTGTGATAAGATCCAGAACAACATTGGATGTGCTTCAGAAGACCCATTGTATATTTCTGCATTTACTGCCTGCTGGGAGTTATGATGAAGCAGGGCCTTAATCACAAATTGGATATCCGGAAATTGGGGTGAAAAATCGAGTAACAGTTAAATAAAAACAATATATAAATCTGTCGCTAAGCAAGACATTTAACTCCAATAGCTCCCTGAGTGCACATGTGCTATCCCACAATTTTTACTGGTTTAAAAGTCACATTTTAATTTGAAGCTTATTAAATTAACCACTAGGTGAATGTAATCTTTATTACTTGAAGTCTAAATATAACAAGGTGAGATAAAGGTTGGATCACACTGCCATCTCCTGGTTGAAACTTGAGCTACAAGGAATTAATATTGCACAACTGCATACCAAGAGCAATAGCAGCATCAGAATCAACATTATTCACTAGGTACATTAACACATACCCAGAACATTACCTAGTGTAAAATATATAGGGACAGAATACACAAAATTGACTCAACACAATAAGTGGTGAGCATTATAAAGTTCAATATTATTTGAATAGTGAATGAATGAATTTTTCATGAATTTGCAGTTGATGTACACATTTACTGAATTGCTTTTTCAGTATATGTATCTATCTAGATTCAGGGAGATGAGCAGATCTTTGAGTGCAGTTAGCAGTTTGGAAGTGTCTTGATGATGTGAGCGTATTTTTATTGTCTGTGGGTGACATGCATGGGATAAGAAGCAGCTCGGGTACCTGGATTGTTTGGTCATGATTGACTTGAACTGCCTGCTGTGAAAAGAATCAACCAAGTGGATGGGCTAATGCTTGTCCTAAATGTTCCAGGTTTCCTACCGCCTTTTTGAGGACACAGGACTGTTTGAGACATTCAAGATTCCCGTCAGAGAGTTCATGAACTACTTCTATGCTCTGGAGAATGGATACCGGGACATCCCATGTAAGCAAACATTACGAGTAATCCCTGTTGTGAATACTATTCTGTCAAGCACTCGGTGATATAAGAACACATTCATTGGAAACCACTGTAAAAATTCAAATTGTGTGAAACAAAATGCTGCTTATTCTGTCCACAAGAGGGATGTATTGGCTTTCAAAATGCAATCACAGCGTTCCGGTTCCTTTGCTCTCCATCTGTCTCCGTACACTCTGTGAGGTGTTGCTGCCTTCCGGTGGTCTAGGTAGGTATTACAGATGTTGTCTCCTCTGTCTTCATGCAGACCACAACAGGATCCATGCCACTGACGTGCTGCACGCTGTGTGGTACCTCACTACCCAGGCTGTGCCAGGCCTGCCCAACCTTACAGACCACGGATCAGACTCTGGTGAGCAAGAAAACATATGCGTTCCCACAAACACTATAGGACAGGCATGCAGCCAGCTTCAGGACCTATTCTGCCCCCACATGATTATACTTTTCATATGTGCAAAAAACCTGCCATTGCTCCTTTCCTCTATCACCACTGTTGTGTTCTGACTGAGGAAATGTTATGTCTAGGAGTCTATTATTTTGGGTTTGTTGCTGGTCGCGGTAGTGATGAAGGGAAAATATTGATACGGTTACATATTATGTTGTGGTTTTTGACCATATATCATATTGTATTATTTGGACAACATAGGTATATTATTTTTGCAGTTTTTTGCTGTACTGCACCAAAACCTTCAAAGTGTTTTTCCCTTCAAAAGTGGTTCTCAGACTGCTTTTTAAAAACAGACTCGATGTGTTTTCTGCACTTTTACGTACGTGGCTGTTCAATCCTTTTTCCAATGGCTGTCTTGTACCTCTTCAGCAGACATAGAGTTAGCAATGATTGGAGCACCTAATCGCCATAAAATCACGGTTCATATACATATCATGAGAAGCGCTGGACACATCGTATCGAGATATCATATGTGGTTTCTGGTCCAAGCCTTTTGTTGCAAGTATATTCAATCCCTCGCCTGGGGCTAACTTAACTACGATTAACAATACAATATTCTTTATTATCCATTTATTTATACATTAATTTTGCAGCATCAGAATACAAATACAACAATCTGTTTGACATGCGGTACGGACAACTTGAAAGTTAGTACACAAGTCGTCCATTAAAACATTCACATTATTCAAAGTCTCCATGTCCGTCCAACCGTTTTTGGGCCTGAGACTAAACTACATCACACACAGCAAACTAGATTGGTAGCTAATGTGAAATGGCCTGTTGTAATTTAATTGAAGAGCGTGAATGTGGAGTTACATTAGCAGGTCAACTAGCCGTTGCAGCATCTGACCTGTTACTGAAATGTTGCATTAAATCCCTCACAAGATGAAAAGTCTGTCATTCTGTCCACCAATAAACCAGAATTGCTACTAATAACAGCCTGTCAACTTGAAAGTTAGCAAGTAAAATTTCTGTTGTTGTTCAATTGACAACTAAATTAATTTCATCTTGGTTCCAGATGGATCTAGGTCATAGTGAGTGACAGCTGCTATACTTCTATGTAGACCTGTTTCCTAGAAGCAAATCTCCCATGCTACTCTTCTCAGACACTGTGAACAGTGTGATCTCAATCAGTCTGACCTTTACAAACCTGATGTCCTGGCTGGTGGCCTACAGTATACTGAAGACTAAAGTCTGTCTGCTGCAAGTTGTCTGTGTGACTGGCTGTCTAGCTAAGTTGTTTGCTGACGACCGTGCCATCTTATGCAAACACTCACATGTCGAGACACTTTTCCAGCACCGGTGTGCACGTACAGTACAGTACTCACTAGACTAGTTGAATTTTGAGGTGTCCTCTGGAAATGTAAAATGTACAGCCATGTGAAAAAGTAAGTACATCCCCTGAAAAGTTGTCTTTTTTACATATTTAGACGTGGATATGTAATTTCAAATTCAACATTTATGACAGATAAAGTTAACCAGTGCTGGCTCAATCCTTTTGGGGGTCCTGAGCAACATTTTTATTTGGGGCCTGCTTTCCCCTAGCGGCTGTGGGCTCCCTAGCAGTTGGGACCCCCTAGTGCTCGGGGGCCCTAAGCAAATGCTTAAGTTGCTTATGCCTAGAACCGTCCCTAAATGTAACCAAATTTAACAAATGACACTGAAAGGTTATACCATGAGACCGTTTATTCTTCAGAAATCTGCAGTTGTGCATTTTTATGTTGCAGATAAAATGTGTACCCCCCCTAGCAGTAGCTGGTTTTGCCTTTTGGCTGATTTAGTATTTTCTAGTAAAGTCTCTTAAATCGACTAGGAGGATTTTTTGCTCTCTATATTAATGCTTTAGCTTTGTAGGATTGAGATCTGGTATTTGACTCGGCCATTCCATAAACCCCCATTTCATATTTTTGAGCAATTTTGTTGTAGCTTTGTTTGGTGGTGTTTTGGATCATTGTCCTGTTGCAAGATCCATGTTTGGTTCAGCTACAGCTTTTTGACAGATGACCTCACATGGTTCTCAAGAATTCTCTGGTATGATATGGAATTCCTGATTGACTCAAAAGTTAGACAGGGCCTAGCAAAGAGGAAAAGACAGAACTAACACAAGAATGCAGTTGAAACTTTAAGTACAACTTTATGTAGTCATAGGTACTATCTCACACTGATTGTGTGGATGAAGAAGCTTAATATTTGTAGATTCCGTGTCTAATGATATAATTCTAATTGCTTTGAAATGGCTTTGTAACCCGTATCAGACTCATGACCGTCAATAATCTTTTTTCTGAGGGCCTCCGATAGGTCTTTTGATCTTGTAATGTCATGGGGTGTACTTACTTTTTCACGTTACTGTATCCAAGTTCGGAATGCATTATGACAACCAACAAACTAATCTACTCTTCTAACCCTTGTATCTGTGTGTGTGTATGTGTGTGTGTATGTGTTTGTTGGTGTGTCTGGCCAGACTCTGACAGTGGGCTCCTCACCCCCAGCCATCCCAGCCAAGCAGGTCACACAGGGTTTCTGGTTTCGAAAATGTCTGGAGTTATGGAGGAGGGCTATGGCAGTCTGTCTGGCCTCATCCCGGCCCTGGAGCTCATGGCTCTCTACGTGGCAGCTGCCATGCATGACTATGATCACCCTGGTCGGACCAACGCTTTTCTGGTGGCCACCAGCGCTCCTCAGGTAGTGATCAAGGATGGGAAGGAGGAACATGGATGGATGGATGAATGGGTGGTTTGGTGGGTGGGTGGATGTGTGAACAGGTGGGAGGATGGATGACTAAAAAGATGGAAGGCCATCATTGTAAATAAGAATTTGTTCGTAAGGTCATTAAGAAATTGTTAATATATCAGGTCATTGAAGGGATAAAAATAAGAAAACCAAGAAAATTACCACTGAGACAATTGAGATGCACCAATCATATTTAATTAGCAACTAACATAACTCTCTCTGTGTCTCCCTCTGTAGGCTGTGCTATATAACGACCGGTCAGTGTTGGAGAACCACCATGCTGCATCGGCCTGGAACCTGTTCATGTCACAACCAGAGTACAACTTCCTGTGCAACCTGGATCACGTTGAGTTCAAGCGCTTTCGTTTCCTGGTCATCGAGGCCATCCTTGCAACTGACCTCAAAAAACACTTTGACTTCCTTGCAGAGTTTAATGCTAAGGTAAACATTGCATCTACGGCTGAGGTTCTGCCGGGGGAGGGGGGTCTTTTTTTGTATTTGTATTTATTTAACCTTTTTTTATTGAGACTATACCATTGCTTTTCTAAGAGAGAAAAAGGCCAACATTTCTGCTCCAGTTTCAAAATACATAAAAAACATGAAACACAAACACTTCAGTTAAAAACATGATTTTACACGTTGAGAAAGTGTGAGGTGGTGGGGTAATGTTGTGGTGCAATTTTCAAATTATATTGGCAGCCCCTCCCTTCATTGACCAATGTAGTTTTACATCCACGTAGCTTTAAACTCATTTAGAAAAACAAGTTCCTGTAACTTAACCAGAAAAGGAACCAGGCAAGCCTAGTTCAGCCGGCCCACAATTAGAAAGGATGAATGTTGTTGTTCCTGGTTGGTTTCGATACGCAGTTTCCTATGGGGCAGACTGTGTCTTTAACCATTACGCTATTTAAACAGCGGGAATGCAACTTTTACCTCAGCCATTAAATGTTTGCTGAAATAACGTGGAAAACAGAACATTTATTAACGGAACTAAAGTGTACTCTTGTACAAAGATTACTGTAGATGGCTAGCTAATAGCTATAAAGTCTACCTATAACAATAACAATGACTCTAATCACTCCATGGCTGGTTCGTTTCTTTAGAAAACAGTAACAGTAAAAAAGGGTCACATAATACAATTATTCTCTTAAATATATGAGTTTCATGGTATTCGCGGGTGATGATGAAGTACATACTGTTTAGTATATAATAAGGTAGTATGCCAGTATTGGGACCGATTGGGACATACTACTTCATCAGAAAATTGCGTCTCGACATTAGATCATTTTGTCACGCCTTAAAGCATGCCAAGTTTGAAATGTTTTCTAGCCACCATTAATCATTCTGTTAAACTGACTAACGTTTCTTATTAAGTTTACTTCCACCACAAATAGCATCTATGAGCTGTATGGTTTTTATTAGCCAGTAATAGGCCTACTAGTATTTACTTATTACTTGGAATAGTCATAAGAATTGAGCAATTGCTAGCGAGACTGAAGATGAGCTTAACACTGCCAAAGCTATTTCATTTCATGGCACACATTTGTTTTTCATTCATTCGTGAATGACATTGATACAATAACTATCAATTTAGGTGATGACAACTGACTATTTCGTCAAGTGAAGAGAGAATCCTCTTTTACTGCGCAAGGGGTTGTGATCTATAGGCTATTACCCCAAAAAGCATGCACGGATGCGTACTTTGAAAATCCACCCGAAATAGAAATAGCAAACATTTTTATTTTAGGCTTACTATAACATAGCTACTGAAGGTTATTGGCAGCAAAGTTTTTGTCTATCCTGAACAAATCCTAATGCATAATTTTTCACGCCTGTGGCAAGACTTGAACACCGGTCGCTTGCATGGAAGGCCACGTCTCTAACCACTACACTATTTAACAAGGAGTAGTCAGTCAGTCACTCCATTAGAGACATTCGCTCTTCTAGGCCTGCTCAGCTTACGCGTTCCAGCAAAAATGTTTTTGCAGTTCGTTCTGAATGGAAGTGTCAGTGAACTAAAAACTTTGTATGTGCCTTTGGCACTGTCAACAAAAACACATTAATGGGAATTGCACGGCGATAGTTGCCATTTGTCCAGCCGGACAATGTAGGTACACAGTTAAAAAGAAGGCTGTCTAAAAATGGCCATATAAATATAGTGTGAACTTCATAGAGTTTGACAGTCTATATCAGTGTTTCCCAATCCTGATCCTTGGGACCCAAAGTGGTGCACATTTTAGGTTTTTCTTTGCCCTAGCACTCACACACCTGATTCAAATTAAAGACTTGATGATAGGTTGATTACGTCAATCAAGTGTGTAAGTGGTAGGGCACCATTTGAACCAGGTGTGTGAGTGCTAGGGCAAAAACAAAAACATGCCCTTTGTGTCCCGAGGACCAGGATTGGGAAACACCGGTCTATACAATAAAACATAATTTCCTCTGTCTGCCTATTCAGGCTTTTAATCAAAGGGATCCATATTTTCTCAATGGTAGTTACTTGTACGTAATTTAACGAATTGGCGATTGGCCAGTGTCCTTTCTTGTGTGCCAGGCCCCGTAAAGAACCACAAAACATTCAGCGTCTTCATAACCCCTCTGTTTCCTGTATCCTTCCAGGTGGGCGATGACGGCTGCTCTGGCATCGACTGGTCCAATGAGAATGACCGATTACTAGTGTGTCAGATGTGCATAAAATTGGCCGACATCAATGGCCCCCTGAAAAACAAGGAACTACATTTACAGTGGACAGAGGGTATCGTCAATGAGTTCTACGAACAGGCAAGATCCAAACCCTTTTTCCTACAAGCTGATGTAGAACTGAAACACAAGGACCTACAAGGTCTACACACCTTTAGTGAAAATGTTAATGTAATGGCAGAAATCAAGATTAAAATCTCTGTTCAGTGGCGGCTTGGGTGGAGAAGATGCTGAAAACACAGCAAAATAAAAATCAATAAAAATGTTGTTGTGTTGCAGAACCGGGAGCTGGAAGACCGTCATAGTATATTACATCACAAACTATAAAAATTAAATGCCAAGAAAAGTACCAGTAATTACACCAGTGTGTCACGTGATTGTCAGATTATTTGCAAATGTACTTGAAAAAGGGAAGTATGCTTTGTCTCCAAATTTCATGGATTTTTAAAAAATTTTTGGACGCTGGAATTATTTACACAGTGAATCGTGCGCGGTTTGCTAAGAGGAGCGCATCATTAACTGGTTGGCAATCAGATGTGAACATCCTGACTGGTTTTGTTGCAGGGCAGTGTAGGGGACATTGCTTTATCTAGTGCTCTGTCTTCCTGATGGGGTGTTAAATGGGTGTCCGGAATCTCTCTGTTCCCATTTCTAAACTGTCTCTAATTCTAACATGGCTACATATTCATCCCCCGGCTTGGAAATGGCTCATTCATGCCCTGTCCTCCACCTGTAAATATTCGCTAGGCCACTGCTGTAAATCAGTGTTTTCAATCCTGGTAAAATAACAGTGAATAAACAAATGTTATGGATGTGTTCTCCTCCAGCGCAAGTGCTGACAAATCCTGCTTCAGTGAGTGAGTGAAAATGGCTTGACAAGATGTGTTTTGGAGGAAACATCTCAAACTTAGACT
The DNA here is from genome assembly GCA_016801175.1 of Esox masquinongy. Lineage (NCBI taxonomy): Eukaryota > Metazoa > Chordata > Actinopteri > Esociformes > Esocidae > Esox > Esox masquinongy. The sequence continues at coordinate 112,058 of JACXGI010000332.1, forward strand.
CTAGAAAACTACTGTAGAGTTGTGGAAGTCCATAATCACAGATTTGACATAATAAATAATTTAGTAAAAAAAGAGAGAAATACTAAAAATAGTGCATATAAAATACTATATATCAGCTGATCTGGAATGCATTGTTTTTAAAAGCATTGTCTGGAATGCATTTTTTTTAAAAGCATTGTTTGTTGAGCCCTGCCTCTGCTGACTTGGCACAAGACAATTTCCTGATTTTGGCACAATTGGATTAGAATTTAATTCATGGTGAAAATAGATGTTTTACCCACTCGTAGAACACATAACGATACCAAATTTACAAATCGAAGAAATTTAAATCTGAGAGTGGTTTATCCCTGATTTGTGAGCATCTATTATTTATGCAGTAAAACATGCGGCCAAGAATAAGGTTGAAATATGTTTTCTCAGAATGTTGTTCCTCTTGTAGCTTAGGCATCAAAACGTTATTTCACTAGCTTCTAAATAAATAGCCTTGATAGTATTGCATTCTGTTTTGAGGTACAATTACATTCCTCCTTCAGATGACATTGACACTTAGGAAGTGGCCTGTCTGATATTTCTGTACTAAGGTCCTTCACCATTCTGCTCAGTGTGAAGAGGTACAGGTGCCTGGCAACAAAACGGCCACTCAGCAGTAACAATGCTGCTTATTTGTCAGAGGCAGACAGGTGCCAGGCAACCACACAGCTGATCTGTAAAGTACACTCTAATTGGTCAGAAAACTATGAGCATGTTGTCTCCAGCAACTGCCCAACCTCAGAGTACTGTAGGTAGAACTGACTCCCATTCAAATTAAGATTCTGCAAGACTCTCCATGTTAACTGTAATATAGACCATGGCTATCAGACAATCAGCATTCAGGATTCAATCCCCCCAGTTTATAAGAGACCAGATACCACGGTTATGACATCACATCACTTTTTTCTTCTCTAATTGCATTGTGTCTGTTTCATGGTTTGCTTCTGTGGCAACAGTCTCTTGTTTGGCATGCGAAACAGAGGTAGCTACTGCCCTACACAATGAACCTTTTCAAAACAAATTGTCAGAGTTGTAGAACGATAAAGCATACCGAGCAATAATGCTGAGATCACAGCAAAATTCAATTGAATGAACATCTGTGATATGCGTTTATAGTTGAAGTCAATAAAAAACAAGCTCACTTGTTGGCGTCATAGTGGACAACATATAAAATATCCCGCTGATCACATTGCCTCATGCACCTACCTACACAGACACCTTTCCCAGAACAAATGTAATGTGCAGTCAGTGAACAAATTGTTACTTTTAGAAATGCTCTGCAGTTCGCGAACTACTGTATGTGCTCATCACCCTCGCAGCTCTCGAGTAAAACCCTTCAATATGATTGTGTTGAAGCTGCAACTAGACCTACTGTAGTTTGAATGTATTGTATGCCTAAACTACATGTTTACAAGTCTAAAACATATCAGCAATAGCCCCCTATTCTAAACAAGAGGATTGTACTGTACATGGAGTAGTGATTTGAGTTTTTAATTTATTGTTTGCCGGCAGTGGATCATGGTGTGCCCTGGGCATTACTGACTCAAATGAATAATATTAGTGGAAAGGTTTGTGCTTTTCAATGAACGACTCAAATATCCGTCAGTAGAAGAGATGGAATTACCCGTAACTAGTGCTTATCGGCCAAGATGAAATCCAGCATTCCAAAGCACAAGGTATTTACAAAAATAAAAAAGATGATAATAACCCAAGAAAAATTTTATTTTAACAAAAAAACAAATGTGCTATTCAAGGTTATTGCTGTAAATAACCTTTTGTTCTTGGCGTACATTTCTGGGTAAAATAACGGCAAAAAGTGGTTTAACCACCTGTAGGTATAATTGTGTTCTTAACAAAAACAGAGACTGAACTCCCAATGCTAGTAGCCTAATCATAGATTAAAGGGATAGCAAATCTTGTGCTATTGCCACTAACGGAATTACTTGGTGGCACCAGTTCCACTAATGAAAGTTAGTTAGTCTGGAGTACTGCCCTGGATTTATTACATAAGGACAATATACAGCATCAGTCAAAAGTTTGGACATACTTACCCATTCACATTAACTTTTCTGGGTGTGTCCAAACTTTTGACTGGTACTGTACATATAATTTACTAGATATACTTAACTACAGGGATCAGATATGAAGCGTCCTTAACAGTAAAATATAACAGCCTCATCCCAAAAGAAAGGACATTACATATTTAAAAAATCGGACATATTAAAAATAAAGTGCATTGTCCCTTTTAAATAATGTTTGTCTAATTTCTCACAAGAACAACGTGTAAAATATTTTGTGCAATAACCTAACAAACCAATACGAATTTGTCTAACTAGCGCACATGTTTCTCTTCAGCAGTGACATCAAAAGAACACTGCTCTAGGCTGCAAATGCAGCTCTGAAAATTGATGTAACAAAACTACATTAGTCACCAAAAGTTACACTACACACTCATAAACAAGTTAATAACATGCCCATTCAAAGATAAATGGTATGCATCATCTTTTACTTTTCCTTCTCAATAGCATAACTTTTCATAATTACATACATGCATTTCACATAGCTTAGCTTAAATAGCTGCTATTTTGTTCTGTTGTATTTCAAGCAGAGAGATTTCTGTCTCCTGGAATATTTTAGCTCTTGTTCTGAGCTGTCAGTTAAAAAGGGACTCTGCTGCTAAGTCTGACTGGCTAAAACCAGTAACTTGGAAAGTTGTTTCTGAATTATGATTTTGAATTATGAATGGTATTAGTTCTTAAATTAGACAGATTAGAAACAGGAGGAGTCAGAGAAAAAGAGGAAGTGGGACAGGTGGAAGCAAGAACTGAAAACCCAAAATCAGGAGTATTTTTTATTATTTTTTTCCACAATATACTAGTCACACTGTATATTGTATATCACACTGTATGTTCATGCATCTTCAAACCCTCTTTTTTATGCATTGTAATGAATGAAGGATTTTATAAGACTGGTTGTGATATGCAAGTGTTACTTATAACAGTTTACACTCATAGCACATTTAAAATGTTACTTAGCAGGACTAAACAAATATCGGAATACCAAAGTTCTGTCTGTTTGAACGGCATTAACCATTCTGAGCATGCTGCACATTTCTCTGTCGGGTGCTGCAAGCGTTCTTGTCGGGTGCTGCAAGCTGTCTTGCAGCCCTTAAGCATGTGGTGGAATGAATCGTGATGAACTGATATCATAACCATTTTACAAAAAGATGTTCGGTGATAAGACCCATTTCAACAATTCCATCATTTAAGGGCAGAGACAAATACAGTATCCTGGAATGCTTGTGGTGGACCTTTTGCCAAAACGGTGAAATTAGACAAAGCATTTGATAAATGATCATATGCATCAGTGTTCAACATTAAAATAATCCAAAAAGAACTAATCTAATTCTGCAAGTCGGTGGCAGTTGAATTTCCAGTAGTTTTAGTGTGTTTTGAAGCACTTGGTTTTAACGGTGTGCTCTGAAGTGTGGAATAGTAACCATATACAGTCCACACAACATCCTCCAGTCAATTCCCTTCCAGAACTAGCACAGCTGATATACTTAACAAATGAGGGTATTAAAGATTATTCTGCTGTTTAATTCAGCTGGTTTACTTATGGAATACATTGAATAATTGAAATAGTTGGTGATACTTGAGAGGTTTTGGAAACACTGTTCTATTCGTTGGCCAGCGATAGACTGAAAGGAATCAGGTGAATTGTTGAACTGGATTTGTTCTTCTATTTCTCTATTAGTAATGTTGATGCAATATCCATCAACGCCCAGGCATTGACGTAGCAACCAATGAAATGCATAATGCAACGTCGCTTCAAACTGTCATTCTCGTTTTCAATGGAGAGACGACCAGATTGTCACTTGGAATGTAGAAAGTGGGTTTAAAAGGCACAGTATGTTACTCAACAATGAAAGGAGTGTCTAGTGTGTGTAGAATCAGCGCCACCATGATTGTCAGTACAGTCGTCTTGTTTTTGCCCATTTCGACAAAGCCTCGTCCTGATATCTCACTCAATGATAAATCCAAACCCACGTTCAAATGTCAGATCTGCCCCGTGTCCTTGTAGAAAGAAAGAGATCGAGCTAGGGGAGGGAGATAAATGGGGGGGGGACAAATATGGGGGAGGGACAAATATGGGGGAGGGAAAGAGAGAGAGAAAGAGATAGAGGAAATGTTGTGGTACTGCAGTGTGGAGCTGACCTACTTATGTCACCAGTGACAGTTCTCATTCACACAGACAGAGATACAACAGCAGTAACACATCACAGAGCGCCACACTTCCCTGCACTAACTGGCCTATCCCTAGAGACTGGGAACACGCACACAGGAGATCCCACACAACCACAACAAACACACAGTAGGGTCTGTATTTCTATTGTCATTTCTATTTCCTTACTTTTGAGCTGTAGATTCTTGTAAATAGGCCCTTACATAAACATTTTCCTGTTAGTCTACTCTTGTTATTTACAGAAGATGCCACACATAACATTTTAGTAAGATTCAAATCCTGGCCTTTAAGGCAATTCAAATATTTTTAATGATCTGAGCCCTGCTCACTGGTTTTTGTTGTTATTATGGCTTTCTGTTTGACACTGTGTTTTTGGTTAAGGTTTGCCCCTCTATTTTAGAGTAGCACCTCTCTCTCTCCCTCTCAGTCTCTCTACATTTTGCACGCTAATTTCAGTCCACTGAACAGGCTGACGAAAGCTCCTAGGTTACTATGGCAACAGGAGACCCTGCCTGATGCGGCCCATTTTGAGTGTTTAAGCCCCTGATGTTAAGAGATGCATACATTTACCTGTATCCTAATATGCATCACTTCTGCGTATGGACATATACATCTAATCAGTCTGTTAATTCTGGTCCTATATATGGCATTGTAGGCTTCTGCCTGCTTGATTGATGTGTGTTTTTTTTCTGAGTATTTTCTTGACCCACTTTGAAGCTTTGATTATTCAGTGGCTGATCCGACAGGCTCTGGGCACTGGTGCTGTTGGTTTACCAGACCAGAGACTGAGGCTGTCTGGTGGAGATCAGAATGAGTGTTATTAATATTTAGAGGTTTGCTCCAATCAGTTAGAATGTAGTGGAATGTTGTTTTTCTCTCTCGATGGGAATTCTATTTCATACTCTGATAACTGTGACTCCCTTAGCGCACTGCATGCTAGTTTCCCTCGTTTCATTGGCCTTTTAATTGATTGACTATCTCAGCTAGTAAACTTAAGATGAATACACTTGCTTATTGTAAATCAATTCAAATGTAACAGGCGGTAGGCTAGCTTGTCTCTTAGGGGTGCTTCTTGGTATTATATTTCTGTAGAAGGGTGAGACAGTGAAGATGCTGACCCGCCACACAACCTGACTCATTTTTATTTACCCGCATTTGTCAAGGTAAGTTCACTAAGAACACTATCTACAGCAATGACCTGGAGTGCAATATGGGTTCATTGCCTCGCTCAGGGAACGAACCACAGGTTTTTCACCTTGCCGGCTCTGGGATTTGATCTAGTTATCTTTCAGTTACTGGTCAGATGCTTTAACTCTTAGCATACATGCCCATTCTAAAGATCTGAGGTCTCATTAAAAAATTATATATTTCCATTGCCCTTTACTTCGACAACAACTTGGAACGTTGGACAATTGGCACTGGTTGGCAGGGCAAGACTCTCTTATATTCACTCCCTCTGTATGCCTTTCCCAAAAGGATGGTGACCGCAGTAGAAATGCTCCGATCTGTCACACACAGGCTGCACTGCGAACCTCTCTCCTCATCCTTCTTGACAGACGAAGTTGTAACATAGCTCCACTCTACCAGGCAAAGACTGTCTAGTTGTCCTGTTGCCATCTTGAAATTAGTCATAAACATTACTTTTAGCCCTGAGTGAAATAAAGAGTCATTGAATGGGCTTTAGGCTGCTGTATTCAGGGATGACAAACTGTGATGAAAAAAGTTTTCGGACCTCTCCAAATATTTATTTTGGTGAAAAGGTTGAGTGACAATTTTGGCTACTTTTTAAGGCTGACCCAGTTCATTTCCCTTCTTTGTTTGTTTGTTTGCGAAGCTTGAATCTGGACTGCTGTTTGTGTTTACACCTGTGCTGCAAAATTATCAGTTAAATTGGAATATAAATTTAAGGATTGCTCCAAGCCTTCCACCTAGGCATCTGTACTAGGCGATTTTGCTTTTTCCTCACAACTCTTCAAACCTGGAAATTATGAGTTGGGTGAGTCTTGCTAACCCATGTGATATCTCAGACACCATTGGCACTTTTTAACTAAACTTGAACATATCCTCTACAATGCCTGCCTAACCCCTGTTAAAATGCCCTCCACCAAGAGGATAACTTTTTGAAACTTTTCATTGGTTGGAAAAGCTATCTGACAAATTATTTCACTTGCTAAAGCAACATGCACCTAATTCCAGTAAATAAATTGGCATGTTATGCATATTTGTTCACCCCGCCACCCAAATATATTATTTAGCTGTTGATTTTACCTTTCACACAGATCATATTATGTTAAACCTAAATGTCTGTGACTTATTGATAGCAACTTAGAGTCCATGTATTCATCTCTAAATGGGTGAGGCAAAAACATGTTACAGACACAGTATTTATTAATAATAAGTATTTGTAATCAGGAGTATCAGCAAAGTCAGTGCTAGTAGGAAAAGACTGTTTTAGTTCAAGTAAGACAAAACATCCATTCTTTGGGTTGGGGGCTTTTCTCAGACATTTACATAAAACCTGCTGTTGTGTTTGCCCATGATGGTCTCTGCAGGGTGATGAGGAGTTGAGTCTGGGCCTCCCCATCAGCCCCTTTATGGACCGCTCTGCACCACAGCTCGCCAAACTCCAGGAGTCCTTCATCACGCACATTGTGGGTCCGCTTTGTTCCTCCTACGACTCTGCAGCCCTTATGCCTGGGAATTGGGTCGACCCAGAGGATGCCCGGAGGAAGGAGGGAGATGAGGAGGAAGTGGAGGAACAAGAGACAGAGGAGGAAGACGAGGATACTGCAGAGGAAGATTCTTCAACTAGCTCGGAGAATTCCCGTAAGAGTTCCCAAAAAAGCATGTCAATGTGCAACTTTAACCGAGTGAACAGAAACTCACTTATATCAAAACTCACCTATAACTGGCCAGGGTATTGAGTTTTTGTTTTAGTACATATTGACAATATGGAAGATAAGACGATAAGAGAAGTGCATGGATACAGCCCTCAGTTGTGGTATGTTGGCCATTTCTACAACGGGTTGGTCAAATTAAGCATTGTTAGTGGTTGAAATGCGCTCTAAGCCATGGTAAAAAACCTGTTTAACAGGGGTTATCCAGGGATGCCAGATCAGATGTTTGTTTACATTTCTGAGAAATCTCTGAGTATCCACTGTCTAATAAGCCTAGCTTACGCCAATCATAAACGTTGTCACCTCTGTAAAAAGCATCAAGGCATTATTTCCCCTTAATTCTAACCTAGCAGTTGGTTTGCAGGTTCTGCCTCTCAAACATTTAATTCATTGTCTAGATTTTGAATAGCAATGTGGTGGGTGACATCGTCATGGAATGATCTGCCACAAGAAGTTACTCTGTTAGAGGCAAATATTGTTAGATTGTATTACCGTAATTATCATCTTCTTGCAGCTCAAATTATCTGTACTGTAAGAATATAACTATATACAGCTCCGGGAAAAAATCTTAAGAGACCCCTGCACCTTTTTCTTTCCTTTCCAAAAAACTTGAAAAGGAAAGATTTGAGTGAGGAACAGAAGCGTTCAGTTTGCAGTGGTTTCTTAATTTTAACTCTTCTGTTCCTCACTCAAAACCTTCCTTTTTCGACTTTTTTGGAAAGGAAAGAAAAAGGTACAGTGGTCTCTTAATTTTTTCCGGGCTGTATATACCAACAGTGTATAAAAAATATTTTAAGACGTTGTTTACCACGCCCTCTCATGTACAGTTGCTCCACTACCGCAAACATCAAAGGAACATTAATGCTTCGAGAACCTTGCCATCAGCAAGGATAAACAGTGAAAAAACTAGTGTTTTTACAGCGTACCTGTGGTATATTGCACACCTGCGGTAACTGATTTATTATAGCAATTTAGCATCTCAGAGGTCAGTGGTATATTGCCATTAAACCATGGCTAAGTGCTTTATCCAGGCATTTTCCAAGCTCTTAAGTGTGAAATATTGACCATGTACCACATCCCCTCGTGCATAATTGTCAATATTTATAAAGATAGCAGAAGTGATGTTTTAGCCAGTCAGCATGTGTGTTCCTACAGGAAACTACAGGGTTTGTAATAACTTGGAGATTCAGAAACCTGGTTTACTCGGGTCTATTTTCTGTGTTTTTAGTCTTCCTCCCAGGAGTCCCTGTCCAGAGGTCATTTTGTCAAGCGTTTGTATTTTGAATATAAGGAGCTCGATATAGTTGGTTTTGTGTTGAGTCACTGTTTTCTTCTACTGTACAGAGAAGCATGTGGTGAAGCCTAAGAAGTGCAGGAGGAGAGTCTTCTGTCCCATTACCCAGCATCTGCTGGACAACCATGAGATGTGGAAGAGAGTCATTGCTTCGGAAAACCAGGAGACGCTCGACAGGGAAGAGCCTGACTGCCTCAGCAACCCCGCTGAACCAATCGCGGCCATCCACGAGGAGGAAGAGCCAGCCAGCAAGGAGGAGCCAATAGATGGCCAGGGAGGAGAGACGCAAGGGGAGGAGGCGGGGCTCGCGGTGGAAGTGGGCAAACAGTTGCAGACTGCTGAGGAAAGGGAGGAGCCAGAGTGAACTTTGAAGATCAGGAAACTGATCACTAATCTAAACTAGACTTCGGGGTCATGTCTGAAATGATATCCTATTCTCTTTCTAGAGCATTATCTCCAAAAGTGGTGCACTAAACAGAGATTAGGGTGTTTTCTAAAACACAACCCTGATTGGTTGCCAGCACATCACTTAGACAGAACACTGTAGAGGGTTGGGGTAATATGTGCCTAAAAGAAAAAAAAATAGGTTGAAAGGGATGACAACCGATGCCAGTGTAAGAGCGTAACTGAGGATGAGGTGGGGTTGGGATTTAGGATTTTACATAGGTATTATATTGGATCAGGTTTCCACTTTACACAAACCCCTCTCCCCAACGAGGTGCCCACACCGCAATACATATAACACACTGCCAGCTTTGAGACACAGCCGGCATCCAACTGTACACCCTCATGGGACCAGGGTGAGGTGCAGCACACTCTTTACCGGTCAGTGCAGACAATGAAATGAAGGAAAATGCTGTGTCCACTCAGTGCTGGTTCTGAAGGAGTGAGGAGCAGACTGAGGACTGGGAAGGAGGACCCGACTGTTTGTACAGAGTGTGCTCAAACGCACGGACATACACACACACAAACACACACACACACACACACACACGTCAACCTCTCAGAAGCATAGCTAGCTAGCTCGGGAAGAGAGAATAGGAAGTCTAACAAAGAACTGTGGCTTTGAAAAAGCTTTATACTTACTCAAGGAAAAAACAACATACAACACGCAGTATTTCTGTAAATTTTTCACCTCATTGTTTCAAATACACCAACTTCTCTCCTTCTCTCTTTCTTTTTTTCCTTCTTCCACTCACTTTTGTATTTGTCCATCATTACTTTTCCACCCACTTCTACGCAGTTCCACAGCATTTAGGAACACAGACATTGAAAACATAGATCCATCCACATAGGGCCATTCAACCAACACCAAGTGATTCTTTCATTGATTTTCTCTTCGGTTGTGTGACTCTTATTTTTAACATTGACCAAAACAGAATTTCATTCTTAGTGGGAGGTTTTGTGTTGTAAATATGGTGTGGGACGTTTGTTACACTTATTTCATGTACACTGCATCTTGGTTTTCTGCACGGGAATCTCTTTGATTCTGAGTCACCTAGTTTCTTATAGAAGTGTTTTATTTTTATTCCCAAATCTAATTACATATTCTAATGTAAGATGCTTAAAAAGTGCAACATTGTTCTCCCTTTAATGCCTTGACCAAGTTGATGAACATGTACCTGTAGTACCAGGAACATTCACATTTAGATTAATCTGTCTGATAATGATGTTGAAAACATTTTAGAAAAAATTGCCATTTTTGGCAAACTCCTTCATGGAACTCTTTGATATAATCTTGGTTGGAAGTATTGGCACCCTTTCACTTTATTTAAATAATGCACCATTTATTCAAGAAAACTGTTGATGTATGAAACTATTATGGTATCCGTTATGTGTTTCTTTGGTTTGCAGTTAAAAACAAAAAGATATACAAAGAAAGCTTATTCCATGTATAAATGCTAAAATGGCAAAGACTATCATTGGCGTCTTCTAGAAGTAGTTAGAAATAATTAGATTTCATTCAGTCAGTTCTCCTTTACATTGGAACTGATCTAGCCTTAACCCTGTGGTGAATTGAAAGTCACTCGTTCAATTTTATAGAGAAAGGAACTAGAGAGAATTGTCTGAGGAGGTCAAAGACAAGATTGAAAAATCTCCAGACACCATCTCCAGAAAACTTGATGATCCTGTCTCCACCATATTTAATGTTATCACAAATTTATATAAAATAAAATCTGTGCAAGGATTGTTTAAATGATGGAGAAAGCACCTCAATCGACTGCAACACAGATTCATGCTGACCTTTAGACAATAGTTACAATTCGCATCATCCATCGCCAAATCAGTGAAATGGAGTTGTATGGTAAGAGACCCACTGCTGAGAGGGACATGAGAAAACCTGACTGCAATTTGCAAAAAGGACCTGAACATGCAACAATACTTCTGGGACAATCTCCTGTGGACAGAAAAGACCAAATTTGAGCTTTTTGGGGAAGCACATAATCTCTGTTTACAGAAAACAAAACAAAGCCTTCAAAGATAAGAACACCTTCCCTACAGTCAAACATGGAGGAGGTTCATTGATGTTTTGGAGTTGCTTTGCTGCCTCTGGTGCTGGGCGCCTTGTACTTGTGAATGGCATCATGATATCAGGAGAATACCAAGGCAATTTGGAGCACAATGTCAAGCCGATTTTATCAAGTGCCACCAGATATTGAGTCTAGGGACTCAATAACTGGTGGCACAATAATTTTGTCAATGCCATTTCAGTTTACTTTCTGATTTAAAAGAATATATTAGGTTCTGAATCAAAAACAAAGGTTCTGTAGTATTGAGTGCAAATGAGTTACTTGTAGTATTTGAGACCATGTGAATTACTTAAAGAAAGTGAAGAAAGTGCATGGGAATCAGTACTTTTGGCCACAATTATACAATGCTTGATCTCCTATAGGCAAATTGTGCAGAGTTTGTTGAGAAATTAATTACTCACTGATGTCTCGTCCATCAGTCCCTCTGTCCTCTCTCACAGTTTGATCTTTTCAACCACCCAGTACCCTCATTGGGAATTCAATGACCAGAGGGAAATTCACTAAGCCACAGATTACCTTTCAGTGTCTTCAGTAAGGCTTATTCCCTGTAGTTAGCTGTCTACCTCAGTTCTTTCCAAGAGCCAGGGTTAGAGTTGTTTTCTGGCATTTTATATTCATTCCTACAGATATTCTCTGAGAAAATGTTTTATTTCACTGTCAGGCTAAGAAAAGTTTAAATGTGACTGCCCTGGGGCTTCAGTAGTATTCAGCTAGTCAAATGATCAAAGAAAGTGCATTGCTGAGTATTGCATGGCTGGTGAGCCATGGGGAAGATGTGGCGTGGAGGAACCTGGAGGTTTATCCAAGACAACAAGGCTTCAGTATCCTCCACATAGCATCACAGAGAGCGTGCCATGGTGCCACGCCTTCTGATTGCCTGTGTCACATGCAGTAGGTTCGCTGACAAAGTGCTGAGGAATGCTACCATTCTGATCGTTGCAACATTCAAAACGTAGGTGTAAGCGGTTTAACCAAGGAAACTGATGAGATCAGCGGTCATCCATCTTCTAGCCCAGGGTTACTTTCATGCCATGACTAAGCAGAGAGGAGTGTGGAGTGTGTCCCAAATGAATCCTATTCCCCACATGGTGCACTACTTTGACCCCTGGTAAAAAACTATAGAAAGCAGGCCATGTGTTTTTCTTTCTCATTACATATCCCAACTCTGAGAGTGGGGTCACAGCCAGGGATGGTGAATCTGGGAGCAATTTCAGGTTTAAATGCCTTGCTCGAGGACGGGTCGACAGCTTATTTTTTCAATTCATTTTTTTCAGCTTGGGGAGTTGAACTCAAACTCTTTCGGTTACTGCCCTAACACTCTAACCTCTAGACTACCTGACACTCACTTTGATGTGAAAGGACAGTGTGTGAAATTGGTGGTGATGAGAGAACAACTGAGGAGGGTTGGAAGGAAGAGATGACAGACAGCGAAGCAGATGAGAGGGAATGGCAGAGGAGAAGAAAGAGAATGAGAGGGAAAGGAAAATTAAGGGGTGTATAAAGTTGTGTTCAAGGGTTTCTGAGGTTGGTCAGTAGGTGTCTTTTCTGTTCACTGAAGGCTTCTGAGAGAATGTCTCCATCTGTCTGTCTGAATCTTCTCTGAGATTCTACTCGTGACTGCTTATTTTAGCCATTATTATTATCAGGAAAAACGATTTGTAGTCATGACAGGTTTAAAGCAATACTGACATATTCTAAGTTTGGAGTGCTAAAGTTGGTCTTCCAGGGAAACATCATGTTATGTAATGTTGTGAAACTCAAGTTTAAGCAGCACATTTCTTGAATTTCATCCAAAGCATGCACAGCTTTTCCTCAGACATCAACGTCTTTGTTGTGCGATATATTAATGGTCATTATCTAACATTGGCTGTGTGTGTTGTAGCTGACATAATAGGAATATCTTGTGATGCGCTTGTGGCCAGGCGGTTGAATGAATTGTCGTAATAGTTATTGGCCCATTTTTACTGATAGAGATATTAAACATTGCAAGTAGACAACATACATCTTCTGAATCCTTCTCTCATCTGAATAAGGCCTTTCACCGTTTCAGTGTGTGGGAAACTGGACTGTAACAGTCCATTGGAGTGTGCAAAATCAGTACTAACAGTTTATGATGACTTGTGTGCGTGTGTGTTTGTGTGTTTTCTGTAAGCGTTCTAGTTCGTGTGTGGTTGTGGTTGTGCACCCATGTTTGATTTATGGCAGCATTTATTCAAGGGGTATTGTTCCATGTAATTTGTTGGCCGACCTTAATAAGCTTATGCACACATCATATGTCGTATTACAGCTCCATATTGCGCTCCCTAATATGTACGAAAAGGTTCTAATTCCTCGATGTGATCAGACTTGCACTGTAACTGTTCTTGGCAACCTCCTTGTCCAGAGCCGAACCGGAGACAACACCATTTAGTTCTTTCCCCAACGGTAATTTCGGACCACTTTTGGAGTGGTGTTCTTAGTTAGCCGGGCTTGCTAAATCTTGACCAACCTCTAGTCCTTGTCACAGGGTTTTACACAGATTCCTAGAACCATCCATTTCCTCGCCACTTGGGTTCTACACAAGTCTCTACCGGAGGTCAAATTGAAGGCGGAATGGAGAAAGAAGCGAATCCAGAACTGTATGCTATTCCATCGGCCTATGGACAAATGGATTGCCAAGTGAGGGGAAATAAGATCAGGGCCATTTTCAGATACTGGGTCATTAATCGATGATTCATCCTCTGATGAAGACAAAAGCAGAAAAACGTTCCTTTGCCACCCTCCTTTCCCTTGGCTCCATTGTTGCACACTGGCTTCTTTTTGTACCGGGTTAACACGATGGATTTGATCCTCGACAACAGCACTGTGCACTTCTGACATACACACAGATGGATGGCAGGGGGCTGCCGAAAGACAGGAGGAAAGCACGACATCAGACAGAACGACATTGCATGTCAAAGTGGGTAATTGGTTTGCCTTCAAGTGACTCTCACTGTGTCTCAAATTACATCCTGTCTGTGTGTCTGTGTGGGCGTGTGTGTCAGCTTGACAGGAAGAGCTGACAGTACTCTGAGTGCCTAAAGAGAAAAACCTTCAAAATGTTTGACCTCCAGAACATTTCTTTCTTCTTCCTGTCTTTTATATTTTTGTCCTGTATTTCGTCATTTGATCTCTCTTGTTTGTGGGTGTTTATTTTAAACATATCCATGATACATTGATGTTTCTGTTTTGATCTTTGGGAATTCTTGTTTAGTTGTATGTTCCAAAGTCTGTGTATGATCTTAACATGCAAAGGTCAGATATGTTGCTGGAGTTGCTGTCATATGTGTGGGAGATTCACAGTTCTTCATGTGACCGCCAATCAGATGCAAGAGGCAGGCACGAATTCACAATACAGACACCATTCCACTGTAGACTGCCTTGTGCAATCTCAGTCATGTGCAGTTGTCTAGGGGATCTCATTTGCACGAAACTCCTAAGTGTGTCTTGTACATACTCTTCAGAACAGTACCTTACAACCTTGAATAACATCTTGGCATTTAGTAACTGACACGACTGATTATTGATCACACGCTATTGTTAACATATTTCTTTCGAGGACTACTACTCTTCCCGTAATTCCTCTCTATAAATAGGCAGCAGCAACTCAGTTGAAAGCAAATGTGGGCAATTTGGCATTGAATGCTTTAAGCTTCTGTGGTTCAAACAGCAACAGACACTGAAAGCCACATTTCTTACTTACTCTTGCTTATTCTTCTTGTGCTTTATTGTTTAACCCTGTCCTGTGTTGCTTTTTCAGGTTATATCCAGGTTTAATGTGCAGGCCTCTCTGTGCCATTCCTTTCATCAGCATCCGAAATCGCTCCCTTTCGACCAGGGCTCATAGGTCTCAGGTCAAATTAGTGAACTATGTAGGGAATAGGGTGCCATTTGGAATGCAAACTTTCTCCCTCTTGTTGGTTTGTGATTACCATAAGCATCATCTGCTCACACACTAGCCACAACGAGAAACAAACAAGCTTTACACCTTCTTAAACAAGACATAGGAGACGTTTTATCCTTATCTATGGCTGGCACTTCAGAAACTTAATAATTATTACTTTTCCTTCTTTCTTGTATCTTGCACTTAACTTGTAGCAATAGATATAGTAGCAGGGGAACAGGCGTGTGATTTCACCAGTATTTGTTAAGTGAAATATTTCATTTTATTGCTGGTTTATTGTTCCATTTTGTAAAAAAATATATGCTGTACAGATATACAAAAAAACTATAAAATTGACCACAAGTCTTTTAGATAAACTTTATTTATTTTTACTGTTTTTTGTAATTTAGACACTATACTGTAGCTCCTATATGGCCAGAATTGCTGGAAGTGCCTCTTGGTATAATGTATTTCAAAGTAAATATACAGTATATTGAGATTATTAGAAGTTGTCACTAGCTGAACAATGTGGATGTTGTAATGTGGATACTGAATAACATGAGTTAAATGATGTTCATGTCTGAGTCTGGTCTCTTTGCCTCGACTTACATTTATTATTCAGCGTCATTTGGTGAATGCCGACATGCCTTTAAACTCCTTCGGTATATCCTCATGGTTACTACTATATTCAGTCGTTATCTTTATTTAAATCTACCCATTAAGATATTTTACATTTACATAATTTAGCAGACACTATATTTTTGTATTTGCCCTGTTGGATCCGGACCCAAAAACCCTGTCATGCTCTCCAAACGTAGCTGCAGACCATTTTTAATACAACTCCGTTTCCAAAAACGTTGAGACGCTGTGTAAAATGGAAATAAAAACAGAATGCAATGATGTGCAAATCATTTACACCCTATATTCAATAAAAAATAGTACAAAGACAACATATTTAATGTTGAAACTGAGAAGTGTTTTGTTCCTTGAAAAATAAATGCCCACTTTGAATTTTATGCCAGCAACACATTTAAAAAAACCTGGGACAGGGACAACGGGCGCATTTAAGATGGACTGAGGCAAAGTGGAAAACTGTCCTGTGGTCTGTCGAATCAAAATTCTAAATTATTTTTGGGAATCATTGATGCTCCGGGCTAAAGAGGAGAGGGACCATCTGGCTTGTTATCGGCGCACAGTTCAAAAGCCGGCATCTGTGATGGTATGGGGGTGCATTACTGCACATGGCATGGGTGACTTGCACATCTGTGAAGGCACCAATAATGCTGAACAATATATAAAGGTTTTGGAGGAACATATGCTGCAATCCAGACGTCTTTTTCAGGGAAGGCCTTGCTTATTTCAGCAAGACAATGCCAAACCACATTCTGCACGTATTACAACAGCATGGCTCCGTAGTAAGTTAATGTGATTCAATGTGCTTTACAAAGAAAAAGAAAAATATAAGAATACAATAGAAGCAAGCAAGTTTATTTGTATAGCACAATTCATACATCGAAGCAATTCAATGTGCTTTACAAAGAAAAATAAAATAAAAAATATATAAAAATACAATAACATAAAAACAAATACTCAAATTAAAACATCAAGACAAATGAAAACATCATAATAATAAAACATAAGAAAATAGAAATAGAATAAAAACAAAATGAAAACATAACTAGTAGATTCCATAGTAGATTCCATGAGGAAGCTATAAAAGCTGTAAGGCTAACAGTGTGCTTAGGTTGAAACGTTCAGTCACAGGCGCGTGAAAAGTGTTTTTAAGATGAATTTAAAAATGTAAAACATTTGGCGCATTATGAAACGAAAACTACAACAAAGGAGACCCCGAACTGTTGAGCAAATGAAATCCTATGTCAAGCAAGAATGGGAAAACATTTCACTTTCAAAATTACAGCAAGTGGTCTCCTCAGTTCCCAAACTGTGCAAGTGTTTTTAATAGATGAGGTGATTCTACACAGTGGTAAATATGCCCCTGTCACAACGTTTTTAAAACCTGTTGCTGGCATCAAATTCAAAATGTATTTTTCCAAAAACAACAATTTCTCAGTTTCAAAATTTTATATTTTATTTTGTGTATGTACTATTTTCAATTAAATATAGGAATAAGGGATTTGCACATCATTGGATTCTGTTTTTATTTGCAATTTACCCAGCGTCCCAACTTTTTTGGAAACAGGGTTGTACTTTGTAACATCATTTAGAGGAATTACATAATAAAGATGCCTCTTTTCTACCCTGTTATGATATGTTATGCCAATACTACCAGTGTCCTGTCAGTCAGAAATTATGAGAGAATAAGAAGACTGTTTTATCACAAGATTAGCTGAGAGACTTAAGATGATTAATTAGTTTAGGATTTGTTTTAAAGCGTTACTTTATTCAGTACTAGACGGATGTGGTCTAACACTGTTCTATGACAGATTACGTTCAATCTATTTGTTTTCATTCAAGTGCGTTTCTTGGCATTAGAATGTGAGAGTTTGGAGTGTGAGATGCAAGATTGGTGAGTTTTTCCTTGTAAGATTATTTCAACGGTTTTGCAAAACCTGACTAAAATGTCTAATGCCAGGTCTGCCAAACACTGTCTTTTTGTCCTGAAACGTGAGCTATTAGTGACCGAACAGGCAACATACAGTATACTCGTCTAACACCATGGCGCTCAGCCTTGATTGAATACACTTCTTTAAAGTGATGGTGATCTGGCATTTGTTCAGGCAGTTGTGTTGTCTCAAAGACAAAGGGTAGAAGCACAGTGGGAGACTGCCGTCACAGCTTGAAATTGCTCATGAACTGCTTTTAGCTCTAGTAGTTAATAAGTAGCTGTGTTTCTCCTCTTCCCAGAGGTTAGGTAGAGTCCATAGGCACGTAGGCACAGATCAAGGATCAGCTTTCCCAAAGAAGGTGGGCCAACTGCAGAGCTCAGATCTGTGTTTAACGTTAACTCTTCATCTTCTTGAAGAACGCGGAATAATGAAAGCTGTGTCTGACAATCATATTTATGTCCAATGTGAGACATCACATGCTTCTTCCTATCACCCACTCTTTCACTCTCCTATCTCCTCTCGCTCCTCTCCCGCTAGTTTGTGCTTCTGCCTTCATCCTCCACTCTAATCCATTCATGAGATCTGAAAGAAAGCTTTTACAGTTAATGACTATGGGAACTGGACTGGAGATGGAGAGTGATGTAGACAGACGGGAGTGGCAGTCAACATCAGGAACATCTGCCTGGCATAAAGAAGACCGCCAAAGACACACACACACACACACACACACACACACACAGCCTTGTATTTCTATCCTTATGGGGGCCAGAAAAAAAAACATGTTCCTTTAATCCTAACCTCAGCCTCAATATCCTACATTTATGCTTGAACTAGTCTAGCTTGAAAGCCTATCCCAAACCCTAATCCCTAAACCTAAAAGTAATCCAAATTCTAACACTAACCATAATAAAAATTGTTTCCTTGTTGTTCTGCCCTTGTGAAGGCTTTTGGTCCTAATTCAGTCTGTGAAAAGAAAATGCAGACACAAGGATGGACTGAGGTAATCAGACTCACATACAGTAATTACTTATACGTACTTATATATTTGGACAGTGAAGCTATTTAGAAAATGTGTGAATATATAATTACAATTTTATATATATATATATATATATATATATATATATATATATACAGCTCTGGAAAAAATTAAGAGACCACTGCACCTTTTTCTTTCCTTTCCAAAAACGTTGGAAAGGAAGGTTTTGAGTGAGGAACAGAAGGGTTAAAATTAAGAGACCACTGCAAATTGAATGCTTCTGTTTATCAATCAGAACTTTCCTTTTCAACTTTTTTGGAAAACTAAAGAAAAAGGTGCTGTGTGTCACAGCTCTGGAAAAAATTGAGAGACCACTGCACCTTTATATATATATATATATATATATATATATATATATATATATATATATATATATATATACACACTATCTCAACAAAAGTGAGTACACCCCTAACATTTTTGCAAATATTTGATTATATCTTTTCATGTGACAACACTGAAGAAATGATACTTTGCTACAATGTAAAGTAGTGAGTGTACAGCTTGCATAACAGTGTAAATTTGCTGTCCCCTCAAAATAACTCAACACACAGCCATTAATGTCTAAACCGCTGGCAACAAAAGTGAGTACACCCCTAAGTAAAAATGTCCAAATAGGGCCCAGTTAGCCATTTTCCCTTCCCGGTGTCATGTGACTTGTTAGTGTCTCAGGTGTGTTAAATTTGGTGTTATCGCTCTCACACTCCCTCATACTGGTCAGTGGAACTTCAACATGGCACCTCATGGCAAAGAACTCTCTGAGGATCTGAAAAAAAGAATTGTTGCTCTACATAAAGATGGCCTAGGCTATAAGAAGATTGCCAAGACCCTGAAACTGAGCTGCAGCACGGTGGCCAAGACCATACAGCGGTTTAATAGGACAGGTTCCACTCAGAACAGGCCTGGCCATGGTCGACCAAAGAAGTTGAGTGCATGTGCTCATTGTCATATCCAGAGGTTGTCTTTGGGAAATAGACGTATGAGTGCTGCCAGCATTGCTGCAGGGGTTGAAGGGGTGGGGGGTCAGCCTGTCTGTGCTCAGACCATATGCCGCACACTGCATCAAATTGGTCTGCATGGCTGTCGTCCCAGAAGGAAGCCTCTTCTAAAGATATACACAAGAAAGCCTGCAAACAGTTTGCTGAAGACAAGCAGACTAAGGACATGGATTACTGGGACCATGTCCTGTGGTGTGATGTGATCAAGATAAACTTATTTGGTTCAGATGGTGTCAAGCGTGTGAGGCGGCAACCAGTTGAGGAGTACAAAGACAAGTGTGTCTTGCCTACGGTCAAGCATGGTGGTGGGAGTGTCATGGTCTGGGGCTGCATGAGTGCTGCTGGCACTGGGGAGCTACAGTTCATTGAGGGAACCATTAATGCCAACATGTACTGTGACATACTGAAGCAGAGCATGATCCCCTCCTGCAGGGCAGTATTCCAACATGATAAGAACCCCACACACACCTCCAAGACGACCACTGCCTTGCTAAAGAAGCTGAGGGTAAAGGTGATGGAGTGGCCAAGCATGTCTCCAGACCTAAACCCTATTGAGCATCTGTGGGGCATCCTCAAACGGAAGGTGGAGGAGCGCAAGGTCTCTTACATACACCAGCTCAGTGATGTCGTCATGGAGGAGTGGAAGAGGCCTCCAGTGGCAATCTGTGAAGCTCTGGTGAACTCCATGCCCAAGAGGGTTAAGGCAGTGCTGGAAAATAATGGTGGCCACACAAAATATTGACAATTTGGGCCCAATTTGGACATTTTCACTTAGGGGTGTACTCACTTTTGTTGCCAGCGGTTTAGACATTAATGGTTGTGTGTTGTGTTATTTTGAGGGGACAGCAAATTTACACTGTTATACAAGCTGTTCACTCACTACTTTACATTGTAGCAAGTGTCATTTCTTCAGTGTTGTCATATGAAAAGATATAATCAAACATTTGCAAAAATGTGAGGGGTGTACTCACTTTTGTGAGATACTGTATATATATTACCCAGAATAGTCATTCCTTGCCTCTTACTACAGGATTTTTTAATACAGGAAGTTTTAATCTTGAATAGGGTAGTGTTAGTGGGTAAAAGAAGAACATATTAGGAAAGCTGATGTGGTTGATGACTGTCCACACACTGACCAAACAGAAAGCTAAAATGCACTGGATTTTGTTTTTTGTCCCAAGTCTGGTGAATGGGAGTGTTGGAAAAGAGCATGGTAAATGATTTAAATGTAAATGTACTGCATTTGTACTGTTAGATCAAGGCTGGTCCAAATTAGAAATGGCTTGAGACTGATACGTCAGTCAGTCATGATGATCAGTCAGTCACAAAGTCCAAATAGTTTGTAATTCTCTGCAAGGTGTGAATAATATACTCTAATATTAGAAACAAATAGAGGCAAATTACATTGTGTTGTGATTTGCCTCTATTTCTAGGAGTCAAATTACAATACAATGTAAAAACAATCTTTTTCAGATTTCAGCAATCAGGTTAACAAGCCACAATTAAATGTGTTGTCAATTTGAGACGATGACGCAAATATTTGTCAGTCTTTCATGTTGACTGAAAGCATAGAGAGGAGGAGGGTGGGGGAATTATGTTCTGCATGGCTGCTGGCTGAAGGAAGGTTATTCCCTCAGTGTGCTGTACCAGAAATATGCTTGGCACATCTCTGCTCAAATCCCTCCCTAGGGATCTCTACTTAATACACAACAGGGCTCTTTGATAACCAGCCAACTACAGCCATATCACTGTGTGCCCCAAACAAGGCTTTGCTTTTACATTTTTACATTTAAGCCATTTCATAGACACTTTCATCCACAGCTATTTAGTGCATTCATCTTAAAGGGAGATTTAAGGATTTTGGCAACAAGGTTGTTTATCTAGCTTCCCAGTCAGTTGAACTTCTTTTATTGTATCTACATACAGCACACTGGAAACCTGCTCGTTAGAAATTGTACATACGCTGGATAGCAATTTGCTTCCTTCTTTAAAGAGAGACAGGGAATTTAGCCACAAATTAATCAGACTTTGGGGAGGTTTAGATGGCCTCATTGACGAAATCCTGAGCTATCCCTTTAAGATGTGTATGTAGGACAACAACACAAACCCAGTCATAGTAAGTAAATGTTTCCTCCGTCAATCAGCAAGGTTAGTGCTAGAACAGAAGAAAGCACACACTTCTTCCAAACCACCAAATACGCTATCATATTCCTTTACTACGCCAGCCGCAGTGGGAATGTTAAAACACATTTCAATTTCAATTTCATGTGATCCTCTGGTTTAAAATAATGACGTTTTTTTATTGTGTATGTGTGTTATTTTGGCTGGTTGTATGACAACTTTCATGTGAAATTAATCTCCAATATGCTGGTTAATTATGTGTGATTCAATGTGTAAATATGAGGATAATGTATGAGGGGTGATTGGTTGGTCCATGCAAGACACAGCAACATAGAACAAAAAAGACTTGACTGGTCGAGAGATTAAACTACAATTAATCTATGCAATCACATGCTATTTACATATACAGTCAAGTCCCAAATCAGTGGCACCCCTTGGCAAAAATGAGCAGTACATTTATGATAAACATATTGAGCTATATTGCTCATAAAAGAGGGAAATTATATCATTCTATTCTAACAGAATTACTCAAAGTAAATAATACAAAAAAGTGTTGGTAAATTGGTAAATGGAGCAATATTAGTATTAACAGAAATTGAATTTGAATTCAGATAATTAATTTGATTTTTTTTAATGAATTTGTTATCCACAAATTGAATAACTGAATTCCTAAATTGAAATTGTAATTCATGTTTCAAAATAAAATAAATTGATTATTGCATTCAATTCTACAATTTTTATAGAAAGTATGGTTATGGTTTCAGTATGGTTAATATTGCATTCATTGTTCATGTTTCAAGTTTACAAACTATAGTGAAGTTCAAGTTTAACATATATTCAGCTTTTTAGATGCATCCAGGTTCAGTCCATTTAAAATAAGTTACAATATCATATTCACACTGTCTGGCCTGTCTCAACATTTGTTTAGCAGACAAATAAAGGACCCACACGTACTCCAACTCTGATGTGTGGGCAAAACTACGGACACTTTATGACATCAAGGTCTAAACTACTACATAATTTGATCAGATCATACAGTAACTAGACTATAAACTTAAAGCAGCCTAATTGAGCACTTGGCTGGCGATCCAGTTTTTCATTTACAGTGTGGGAAAAAAGTATTTGATCCCCTGCTGATTTTGTACGTTTGTCCACTGACAAAGAAATGATAAGTCTATAATTTTAATGGTAGGTTTATTTGAACAGTGAGAGACAGAATAACAACAAAAAAATCCAGAAAACCGCATGTCAAAAATGTTTTAAATCGATTTGCATTTTAATGAGTGAAATAAGTATTTGATCCCCTCTCAATCAGAAAGATTTCTGGCCCCCAGGTGTCTTTTATACAGGTAACGAGCTGAGATTAGGAGCACACTCTTAAAGGGAGTGCTCCTAATCTCAGCTTGTTACCTGTATAAAAGACACCGGTCCACAGAAGCAATCAATCAATCAATCAATCAGATTCCAAACTCTCCACCATGGCCAAGACCAAAGAGCTTTCCAAGGATGTCAGGGACAAGATTGTAGACCTCCACAAGGCTGGAATGGGCTACAAGACCATCGCCAAGCAGCTTGGTGAGAAGGTGACAACAGTTGGTGCGATTATTCGCAAATGGAAGAAACACAAAAGAACTGTCAATCTCCCTCGGTCTGGGGCTCCATGCAAGATCTCACCTCGTGGAGTTGCAATGATCATGAGAACAGTGAGGAATCAGCCCAGAACTGCACGGGAGGATCTTGTCAATGATCTCAAGGCAACTGGGACCATAGTCACCAAGAAAACAATAGGTAACACATTACGCCATGAAGGACTTAAATCCTGCAGCGCCCGCAAGGTCCCCCTGCTCAAGAAAGCACATGTACAGGCCCGTCTGAAGTTTGCCAATGAACATCTGAATGATTCAGAGGAGAACTGGGTGAAAGTGTTGTGGTCAGATGAGACCAAAATCGAGCTCTTTGGCATCAACTCAACTTGCCGTGTTTGGAGAAGGAGGAATGCCGCCTATGACCCCAAGAACACCATCCCCAACGTCAAACATGGAGGTGGAAATATTATGCTGTTTTTCTATTAATGGGACAGGACAACTTCACCGCATCAAAGGGACGATCGACGGAGCCATGTACCATCAAATCTTGGGTGAGAACCTCCTTCCCTCAGCCAGGGCATTGAAAATGGGTCATGGATGGATATTCCAGCATGACAATGACCCAAAACACACGGCCAAGGCAACAAAGGAGTGGCTCAAGAAGAAGCACATTAAGGTCCTGGAGTGGCCTAGCCAGTCTCCAGACCTTGATCCCATAGAAAATCTGTGGAGGGAGCTCAAGGTTCGAGTTGCCAAACGTCAGCCTCGAAACCTTAATGACTTATTTCACTCATTAAAATGCAAATCAATTTCTAACATTTTTGACATGCGTTTTTCTGGATTTTTTTGTTGTTATTCTGTCTCTCACTGCTCAGATAAACCTACCATTAAAATTATAGACTGATCATTTCTTTGTCAGTGGGCAAATGTACAAAATCATCAGGGGATCAAATACTTTTTTCCCTCACTGTAGTAATTGATTAATGAGGATATTTTACACCCAATAGACAGAAGACTGAACATACACTCGCAATAGAGTACTGAAAGAAAAGCTGAGTAGTCTCAAAAATGGGGCAGACAGAAGGAACCATTTGTGCATATACTGTTGGCTTGGTAATCCCCATCTCACAGTGTCTTGTCTTGCAATGCCTCATGTATTCACAGTAGCCTTAAGTTTGCCTCTTCCTCCAATGTTTAAATTACACAACATCCCACAGGCCATTACAGCCCATCATCTTGTAACACTGAAAATAATACAACAGAGTGTGCAACTCATCTTTCCTTGGGATTTGTCAAGACTGTGCACATAAAGATAAAAATATTAAAAAACTCTGTTTCTGGGCAAGACCACACAGTGAGGTCTTTGTTAGTTAATGTTTGCCTTTAGGAATCCTATTAACAGTGAACGTTTTATATTTAGAAAATGACACTTTCAGGAGACAGTTCCAGACTTTGCCTTGCCCTTCTTTGCTCCACTTCTGACTCAAAAATGAACTTGCTGGCGCCATGTTTACATACAGATTAAGAAACACATCCAGACATGTTTAGATGCAGATTAAGAAACACATCCAGACATGTTTACATGCAGATTAAGAAACACAACCAGGATTTTGTGCAGGAGTCAGCTGAGGTTATATAAAGCCCAGCAAGGCAACACTGTCGAGACTGAACATGGATCTGAACCTAAAATCTTTGAAAGAATGTTTGTATTCTGTCTTCCTTGTCCAGGAGATGGGGAACAGCCTGATATGTACAGTAGTGTGTGGATGTGTAACTAAACAGAGTGTGTGAACAGCAATCTGTAAAGAATACTGGGATTAACAGCTATCCATCAAACTTGTTTTTATTTTGTTCAGGTCAATATACAGTGCAATTTCATAAATATTTGGACAGATGCAAGTTTTCTTATTTTGGCAATTTCAGGTGCAATCATTGATAGACCGCTAGATGAAGGAATGGCTGTCTGCGACCTCAGTCAATGTTGGGGTGATCCTTTTCTACCAAAAGAGAGAGAAGATTGAATGATCAACATTCTGTTATACCTTGGTTGAACCATATAATAAAACAAAATAAAATGCATCCATATTTCCTATTATGTGAGCATGAACATCACCATTGAAGGGTCCCCCCGTCTCAGCTCCGAGGTTTTATGCTGCTATATTATTGTGCTGGGGGAGTAGGGTCAGTTTTCATTTTCCATTGTAAATCCTTGTAAATCCTTAAGAATATGCTCTCAAAATTTTCCTTGTCTCCTTCTCCGTTTATACTAACACCTCCGGAGTACCAGGCTCGAAAGACTTGTTGCTGTCCCTGTCCAAAGTCCTCCTGGTTGTGTTGCAGATTCCCTCCCCCCCAGGTTGTCCCTGTCCTTGTCCATCAGGTCATGCTTCTGACCTGGATTTGGTTTTATAGACTCTCGACACAGCCCACATGCATTTATTAATTATTACCATTTGTACTCTTAAAATGTTCACCCGACACAGCCAGAAGGGGACTGGTCACCCCTCTGAGCCTGGTTCCTCTCTAGGTTTCTTCCTAAATTTTGGCCCCTTTCAGGGAGTTTTTCCTAGCCACTGTGCTTCAACACTTCAACTTGTTGCTTGCTCCTTAAGGTCTCAGGCTGGGAGTTTTGTAAAAGCACTTTGTGACAACTGCTGATGTAAAAGGGCTTTATAAATTAATTTGATTGATTGATCTGCTATGATAGTTTAGTCCACTGAGTTGGATTTCCTACTTCATTGGCTGGTATCAGATGGTTAATTAACTCTAACTGGTTAATTGGGAAAGATCAGCCAATGAAATTTGAAAGTCCCCCGTTGACTATACAAAAACAGCTGATGCCATTGAAAGAAATGTCCACGTTCGCAGATTCTAATGGGAAATATGGATCCATCCTCTTGTCAGTATCTATACTGTCTCCAAACACAAATTAAAATGTATTTTTGAGGGATGAATAATTATGCTTCATACAGTAATTATAATGCACATAATTAAACATTTTAATTTGAGTGCCGTCTCAGATTTGTATCACTACATGAATTTTACGCAGCTATTGACAGATTTCCCCTTTGGTCATCTTCCAACCTGTTGGTAGAATTCCCTTTTAAGATTGGTAAAACATACAGACTGAAAAGTGAAGATCATTCTCTGTGGCTGCTGGTTCTTGTAAGTAAGATTTGTGGCAAAGACCTTCTTTGCGTGCTCATCTACACACTGTTGATGACTCGTTTCACTGCAGTCATTTTGGTGATGTCAAAATCAGCTGTTAAGCCTGAGGTGTGTGTAGCCAAAATCAGTACATTGGATGGGTGTCTTTCCATAAGGACATTTTGTGCTTGGTCCACTGGGGCTTGACAGGTGCTCCTTATTTTGTCCGGTCTTTTGGGCTTATGGTGAGTTTCACTGTTTTTAGAAAAACAATTGATTTAGTATTTGTAAAGTGACCCGTGTCTTAATGTGTACCATAAGAAGTGCAGCAGGATGAAGTGGAACCATCAAAGGGTGTTAGCAATATTAGCCCCCTGGACACTAGGATGCATCCTCTTTCTTGACCCCAAGTCCTCAGAGTAAATGATGTTCCTTCACATCTGTTGCCAGCCGAATGAACACACATAGTGCTCAATTGGATTGTTTTAATGTTCAGACTTATAGTTGACAGTGACAGAATCTAAGTTCAAAAACAACTCCTTTAAGGATAATATTTCTGGTAGCTTGTTAATAACTATAGTACTGTAAAAACCACTAAGACCATAGATCAGTCAATCAATCAATCAATCAAATTTATTTATAAAGCCCTTTTTACATCAGCAGTTGTCACAAAGTGCTTTTACAAAACACCCGGCCTTAAAACCCCAAGGAGCAAACAACAGTAGTGTTGAATTTCAGTGGCTAGGAAAAACTCCCTAAGAAGGCCGAAATTTAGGAAGAAACCTAGAGAGGACTCAGGAAAACATCGGTATGTTTTCTTTTTGTGATTGGCTGAAAGTGCATTCAATTTTATCTTTCTTTGTCTACTTTTCCTGCGTGGCAGAGTACCAGGATGTAGATGTTTGGATGTAGTTATTTTTAAAGGAATTTTTTAAATGAATCTGAAGTGTCAATACAATTGAAATTATAGTTTATAAAATAGAACAGTAAATGCAATAGTGACCATATTAAACTGAATACATATATATTGAATTTTCTTATTGAAATAGAATTGTAGAACTGAATGCAATATTAAATTAATGAAAAAACATGAAATACAATTTCAATTTATTAATTCAATTATTCAATTTGTGGATTACAAATTCTTTTTTTTTTTTTATTCAAATTGAATATCTGAATTGAAATTACATTTCTGATGACACTAACATCATTCCATAAAGGTATTTATCCTTAATTCTAACATCAAAAAAGGGTCCCCAGACCAGTGGAACAAAACAACCTCATAACATTACAGGTCCAGTCTTGTCTTCTTCATATGCACACCACTGGGACAGGTGGCCAATAAAGAGGTCCCTATCGATGACGGCTGACAATAGCACATGCATTTACATTTGTTGGTTTCTCCCAATAAATACTTTTTTTCTTGGCATGGTGGGAGCTTATTTAGTAGAGGCTTGACCCAAAGTTGAAGTCCTGCAATCTACCAAATTTGGTCCTCAGATTTTCTTCGCCTCCCAAACAATCTTCCTCACTGGGTGTCATGTATACCAATGTTCCAGTGGTTTTAAATTTCAAAATGTTTGCCATAATAGTGTTAAGCGATATATATATATATATATATATATATATATTCAATTATCTGAATCATGAAGAAACATTTGCCTTTTCCTACCATAATGGATGAAAAATGGATTTAACATGGATGCTATTTCATTTTTATTATCTATTGGGTTGAAATGACACTGAAAGAGCTGTTTGGATAAAAGATGCCTAGAATTGTTTCCTGTTCAGGTGGGATTTAATATTTTGGACTACTTTTTGATGTCAGAAAGGTGACCAATTACTGGTAAGTGGGTGGGCTGTAGTCCATCCTATTAATCAACTGGTGATGAATATGTAAATATACAAACATTTCCGCAAATGTCTGCACAATTACTATTTAAGGGCAAGAGGAGGTGCAGCAAATATGATATCATAAATATATGTTGAATTAATAAGAAATACAGTAATGGTATACAGTATAAACTAAACTACAAGACTATGGACTCTTCAATTAATGGGTGGATCTTGAGAACTTAGACATTCTTACATGAATTTATGACAAATAGCAATTTCTTATTCCTGTTTTTGTGACAGCCTAATATGGCATACAAATGAATGAAGTTATGGTTGATTTGTGAACCATTTTTGGAAACTTATTTTGGCTCTTGAGCTTTGCTTTCAAAATTCTTTGAAAGCAAATTATTTGACAGACATCAAGCTCTTTAGTGGGGCGGTATAGATAAATACCCAAATACCCCTCCAACCACTATCTGACCAAAACACACTTGCCCCAGCAATACATGTTGACAAAACCAGTTGAAAATGTGGTGGATTTCCCCTATCTTGGTAGCCTTCTTTCATTGGCACACAAATCAACCTTTTTGGCTCTACCGGAAGTTGTTCCGGTAGAGCCTTGTCAAATCAGAAAGTATTTTTTGAGGATAGCAAATTTCCGGGCCAGAACCAAAATCCAAAGTAGTGCTCCCAAACCTACAAAAAAGTGGACCACATATAGTCAGCACTGAAAGAGCCCCAGAGCCGTACCACCAAAGATGTCCCACAACATCTTGAGCATTAGCTGGGAAGACAGGAACACCAGCACCAGTGTCCTGGAGGATGCGAACATCAACAGCAATCACCACTACCATCATTCAAAACCAGTTCCGATCGACAGACCTTGTTGTCAGGGTGCACAACCTTCTCATCCCCAAACAGGTCCTGTACTCAAAACTACTGTATGCACAGGACAGCAGCATGCCCCTGAAGGACAAAAGAAGCGGCATAAGGACAACCTAACAAGAACGCAGGCAAGCCTAGTTCCGCCGGCCCGCGCTTAGAAGGAATGAATGTTGTTGTTTTTTTTTTTTCTGTGCAGCTCAGTCATTAATGTCAACCACACTGTCATTAATAGTATCATTTCTGTACCGCCTCTTTTTTCCATTTTTTTTCTTTTTCTAATGCATAACTTCACACTCATTCATAAAAAAAAATAGACACACAAAGACAACAAAATACAGACAGACAAACACAATACTATGTAAGTGGTGCGTCGTCCCTTGCTTTTATATCCGGCAGATGTGAGGGCCCAAGCTCCAGGAAAACCACAAAAACAATCGGCACGTGGGTTGGTGCACCAGTCTCCAGTGAGACTGTAACAATGTGTGCAGTTGGGAATCCAGTGCATTTGTCTGAGTGACACTTGACAACCTCCCCGGACCTGGAAAGCACCACATGTTCTTGGTATAGTCATTGTGCTATTTGTTCAGTACAGATCCTGTTTATGGGTTACGTACACATGTACCTCGGGTATGTATAATGTGTATTGTGACCAGATGCACGACTGTGCCTGTCTTATGTTGTCCCAATATCACAGTTGGGGTCTTACCCGTCATTGGCTAACCAGCCCTCTTCACTGGTCACACTTCAGGTCACATATCGGGGAGGATTGGAGGATGTAATATATGTTGCATGGGTTCTTCTCGAGCAGCCCATAGCACACAGCAGTTTTATCATGTGTTACAATTAAAAAAGGTGCAGCTCCCACATGCCGCAGCATCCGAAGTCCCCCAGAGCACGAGCCAAAACTGCCACCGGTCTACAAAAACCTGGAGTGCAACAAATTATAGGCTTACTATAATGCAGCTATGGAAGCTTGTAGCCAGCGAAGTTTTAGCCTATCCTGTACAAATCCTAATGCCTACTTTGTTTGGTCCATGGCAAGGATCGAACCCCGGTCAACTACGTGGCAGTCCATGTCTCTAACCACTATGCAGTCAGTCCGTCAGTTAGTCAGTCGCTCACTTGCTCACTCACTCTCATTCACTCACTTAGTAAGAGACATTCGCTCTTCTTGGCCAGCTCTGCTTATGCGGTCTAGCAAAAACCACCATCGAACTGTAGCACATAAACCTTTCTAGCCAGGAGGACACTGCAAAAGGGGGTGTGATCTATAGCCAACAGCTAAGGACTGATGATTTTAGGCTGGATACAGCCCTTAGCCACACTATATTGGCCATATACCACACCCCCTCGTTCCTTTTTACTTAATTTTCCTGGTGCAGTATGGATGAAATCAAGGGCGAGGAACCTAATGTATAGGCCTTCGAACTATTATGACTGTTCAGTACCTGATATAAAATCCTTAAGCGCAATTCAGAAACACAGTCCTTTGGTCTCCAGTGTTAGTAGAAATAGAAACGTGCATGGCATACATTCAAGAGATGGCTATCATATCTGAGCCTGGATGATTGCGAATTAAAGGCCAAAAGATGAATGCTGCTTCTGTTTGCTAGGAAGAAAAAAAATCCATGCCTATTTGGGATCTATCTTTATTTTCACTGTTAGTCAGCATGTGTGCACTGATGCCAAAATGGGCTGTAGATATGTTTTGCAGATGCCTCATTCAGTCAACGCCATAGACATGCCATTAATCACCGTTTTGAGTAGG
Organism: Esox masquinongy; assembly: GCA_016801175.1. NCBI lineage: Eukaryota > Metazoa > Chordata > Actinopteri > Esociformes > Esocidae > Esox > Esox masquinongy. The sequence continues at coordinate 142,903 of JACXGI010000332.1, forward strand.
CCCGTGTCCTTTTGAATACTGATAGGAATGTGTACTTGTCAGGTCCTGGCTATGCCCCTAGCCATCTCTGCACTGGGCTGGGGGCCATAGTAGGGACTTGGCAGAGGAGAGGCTTCTAGCCATCTCTTCAGTTGCTTTTTATGTTCCCCAATTAGAGGCAGCTGTACATCGTTGCCTCTAATTGGGGATCCTATTTAGTTCAGCTGTTTGCCACACTCTGTGCATTACTGTTTGTGTTTTGCCAAGTGCATTTTGCCACTGTTGCAGGTTTATTTTTTGTTTCTTTTCTGTATTAAAACTATGGATTTCAACCACCACTCAGTGCCTGTGTCCTGCCTCCTGAACTGTGACAGTATTACAGTTGGTGTATCCATACATGAATGATAACACAAGCAACACCATTTTAACTAAATCAAAAGGCATTATTTCTAAATCTTAGGAATGATCCCATTAGTTAATTGTGCTGCCCTAACCACCAAGCAAGCATCCAAATTATCAGCTATTATGTAGCTTTCTTAGAGTTCACAGTTAGCGAAGCATCTAGCACTTCATTTTCTGTGAAGGTTTTCTGCATAAGTACCTGATTATCATCATTATCATATTTCTAAGATGTTGCATGCTGTAATAAAGTGGCTATTAAAGACATCAGAAATGCTACACTTGTCAGTGATAGGACCAGTCTCCAAAAATAACTATTTTGGTAGTGTATGAATTGTTCTTAAATGGTTTTACTTGTTTCCAGAATTTGGCTGGATTCCCATTACAATTTAGTAAAGTAGCTACATAGTAGTCTGATTTGGCTTTTCTTATATTTGATCTATTGATCTATTCTGCAATCATGGTCTTTTGATTGGAGCGTGCTTATCAACAATGGAATTAAAATCCCTAGTAAAAAGTAAAGACTGTTCTACTTAAGAAAAAACACAAATGCAATCAAAGGAACTATGGTCAAAATCATGTAAAAAAAGCTTATTGATTAAAATGTAGTTGATTTTAATTTTATGAGGTATGGTCCTTTTGATTCTATTGTTTCTGATACATACTATGGGACAATGATCACTAACATCAACAGTAGTGGGAAAATGCCACTAGTCATATATTTATGAGGAACATTTGTTAAAATGTAATCAATCAGCATCCTGTTTTTCCCAGTCCAAATAAAAATCTCCTTGGATAATTTCAAATGATATGAAGGTGTGTAAAATACTAGTTAACTAGTTAAGTATATTTATTTTCTGGAAATATTACAGTTATTTCCTAATGTAAATCTCAGAGCTAACAAGCTAACAATTCAAATTGCTTTGTAATAGAGAAAGACTTCAACAAAGATACTGAGAGGTGATTTTTTTGTAAAAATGGCAACACCACCACCTTTATCCTATATATATATATATATATATATATATATATATATATATACATATTCTGAATACATTGTAACCTTCCAGTGCTAACTCTGCATCAGTAGTCTTCATAGATAACCAAGTGTCAGATTAAATAATAATTTCCAGATTTGACTAAAACTGTGATGAAGCCCAACTAAGACAATGGACTCCTTATATTTAAGTGAAGAAAGACAAGCCCCTTGGCTTTTTTTAAAACAAGTGGATAAACAAAAAAAACAGGATTGCTGCCTTGCGCATTAGGCCTACAGGGCATGACAATTAGAGGTAATCAAAATCATATTTTCAGGGTTAGCTCCATTTGGTCTGTTTGCTAGTGTCAATAGGGACTGTCATATGTTATAGGTGGCTATAGGTGGAACCTACTTCTGACATTAGAGGACTTCATAATTATAATTGGGCTGCAAAGAGCTTTCATTTATTACCTTTGAGGAGCTAGTTTTCTCTGTGTCCCACTTGGTAATACTTCAAGAGGACACAGGCCCCCACCTACATAATACTGTACAAGACACAATCTGTAGCATAATGGCTTCCCTGTGAGTACAAAGTAACATTTCAGTTGAAAAGACGTTTAACAAGTCTTTCAAATTATTTTCTTACTGGATTGTGTGACAATCCTAACAATTCCACACACTACAACGGGCCTACTCATTTTCAGCTCCAGGAGAGCCTTAACACATAAAACCTCTCCTAAAAACGACCTGATGCAGACCTGCGGTTGTCCCCAGTTTAAAGAGCACCTGTGTAACAATCATGCTGTTTATGCAGCTTCTTAATATGACACACCTGTTCGTGATAAGATTATCTTTGTAAAGGAGAAATGCTCACTTAAAGAGACACGCATTTTGTGCAGCAGAAAATCTCTGGGGTAGGCTTTGTTATTTCAGCTCATGGGACCAACACTTACATGTTGTGTTTATATTTTTGTTCAGCGTAGTAAAATAAGACAATTCTTTCAGAACATGTTTCGAGATTATTTAGCTGGTGTGAACGCATCATGCCCAAATCCTTAATGAAGTCTGCAATTTGAATATCTATTGTCCCTCATTACCATTACTTTTCATGATATTTACCTCACACTAGCGTAATAACGGATAACATATCCACAAAATTAGTATGCGTTTTCATGAAGTTTTGCTTTCGACAAAATGTTAGAAGTAGAATTAGCATACATCCCTATGCCGCACACTCTGCCCCTCTCCCTCTCAATTGTTATCACGTGCCTGAGCGGATGTCTTGAAGTAGCGTTACACTATAAGGTTCATACTTCAAATTGTTCAAATTCATATTACCATGCTGTGAAACCTGTCTGGTTGAGGTTGAAGACATAATTTGAACAGTGTATAAGGATAACAAGAAGCGGGAAGAATCGGAGGTGACAATAGGCCTAACTCAAGAAAAAACACCTCATTCTAGGACCTATAATAACCGGTGGCTGTACTACTCTTTCAGCCTTATGATAAGTTTCGCCTGAGCTTGAGACATCTGCTGCGCACTCTTCGCAGCCCAAACTCTCCGCCACTGGGAATATTACGCGCTTTTGTCAAAGGTTGTTTTATTAACTCTTGAAAATATACTGGCGATTGTTTCCAAATAGCCTATAATCGGGTAAGTGTCATATTTTTTCTCCTCAGCTAGAGATTGATAGCGTTTGTATTTATGCTGAGCATCACAACTGAATAGACCAAAGGGCGTATGCACTGTCAGATCTAGGTCTAGTCGACCATGTAGAAAACGATATTTTCATAAGCGTTTATTTGCTTGAATTCTTAGTGTGTTTACATTTCGTTTTTGGAAACCAATTAATCATAGTCCATCAAATCATGCCGCCTAGTTTATGCGTATTAGGCTACACAGGACAGCATATAAGTAAGGAATCTTAAGTGACAGCTATAGCGCATTATGTTTGAGATACTTTTATACACATTTTACATATTTTCTTCCTTGTCTCTCTCGTTCTCTCCACACTTTCTTTTCCATTTGCTATTTAAACTGTTCGGTACTTCTGCTGAACATTTCAGTATCGACTACGCAAAATCGGAATTGCTAGCCTGTTATATAACCGGCACCGTACAGTTGCTGAGATTTCTAAATGTTGCATTACGTTTTGCCATTAGCCTACATAAAATGCTCACGCAGTTGTTGACATGGCCATGCTTGAAGGAATAAAATCTAAAAGAGAATGTTACAGCATGTGTTTAGTAACAATTTAGTGTAGACTACCTATGAGCTGACCTCTTTTTATAGGTCCTTAAAAATAACATTATTTAATTGCCAAAAAACTACTAGTCAATAATTGTGTTATTTCCGGAGGACTTCAAAAAGCTGTCCTTTTTGATGTCCCCCGGAAATAAAATAGTGACCACTAGGCTACTGGTACATTGGAACAGATGGATCCAATGTACCAGTATTAAATTAAATGTTCTGTTTTTTTACCCAAACTTGATTAAGGGCGGTAGGCAGCTAATTCTGTGTAATTCCTTTGTTAACATGGGATTACCAATAGCATGTCGTTCTGAATCATAATTTACAAGCTAGGCAGAAAAACGCTCAAAACCCGCAAAGTTCTTATTAACTCAATATTTGACTTGTATGACCTTGTAACTATATGGATGTGTAATTTGTGTACACATGGGAAGTGCGCTGGAATTGCAAATATTCTCCAGTATTGAGTGTTACATATGGCATTGGTGGACATCTACCCTATATGTTCATGAATGTAGCAACATATTTTGTCCCAATTATATTCTGAGAATGGATCATCCAGCCAGCACCCCCCCCCCCCCATACAAGTCATCACTGCACTCGTGGTGTGCTGGCGTCCTCTGCCTAACGCGCAACAAGTAGAATATTGTATTTCTTTATAAAAGCGCTGCCGGAGAGATTTACTTTCGAGACTAATGCAGATCAGAGGAAAACCTGAGTAATGTATCCTACTGTAGGCCTATGTGCCTATGTTCATTTGTGTAGCTAAGTAAGCACGTCCATTCGTTTTCATATCTGTTATTGTGTTGTTGTGTAGTGGATTCAGAGAGCGAGACCTTTTGCAATCAACACTTATTAAACTCTGACCACCTACTGAGTGACACCCAGTCGCTACTTACCGTTCTGTTCCCACCCTGGCGCTCTCACATGACTGTTGGCCAGGATATCACACTTTCTCTACCCTCTTTCTCTCTTACACTACTCAATTACATTTCAATGTTAATTATCTTAAGTGGTGAATGAAAACATGAATTTATATTGCTAAAGCTCGTGAAAAAGACACAATGAAACATAAAAATAAACAAAGACAAAATAATATTTCTCTCTCCCCCTGCAGGCTTCACATACATTTTTAACAGTTAAGTTTATCAGATAGTGGCCAAATACATCCAAGTAAACTAATGACTTAAGGAGACACATTCAGTTACGAAATGCATTGTTTGGTCTAACTAATTTGGAAAAACTGAGGTGGGATGGGACAAATCAATAATTGGTTATCAATCTCACGGCTGTGCTTTTCTTCTGAGGCATAATGGGAGTCATTACATAGTCCACTCTATTTCTGTCTGGATTCAATCATTTGACTGGATGGAGGAGAAGAAATTTTCATAAGGTTGGAGGCTGCATAAGAGAGGGATGTGAGGAGAGAGCAAGAGAGAAAAAGAGAGTAGTGGAGATGATAGAGGAAAAAGTGTGTACGTCTTCACCTATGTTTCTGCTTGTGATTGTGTGTGTGCGCGTGTTCAAGTTTCCCTAACTTGGTTGGGACTGAAAATCCTTACAAGGATAGTAAAACATGCAACATTTGACCTTGACTTTCCCCTGTATTTACAGCTGATGAGTTACATTTAGGCAAAAAGCTACTATTTGAGTTGGTGGTCAGGTTTAGGGTTAAGCTTTTGGTGCTAAGATTAGATGAAAGTTAGGATATAGTTTAGAGGGAGAGAGAGAGAGGCAGGCAGGCAATGTGGGTTGGTTCTCTGAAAAAGGTTACCTGTTGGTCTTGCAGTTATCTACAACCCCGTTTCCAAAGAAGTTGGGATACTGTGAAAAATGTAAAGGAAAAACAGGGTGAAATGACGTGCAAATAATTTAAACCTTATTTTCATTAGAAAATTGTATGAAGACGACATATCAAAGGTGGAAACAGAGAAATTTTATTGTTTCTTAAAAAATATATGCCGACTTTGAATTTGATGCCAGCAACATGTTTCAAAAAAGCTGGGACAGGGGCACCAAAAGACTTAAAAAGTTGTATAATGCTAAAAAAAAACCTGGTGGAGCATCTCACAAGTTATTAGGTCAATTGGCAACAGGTCAGTAACATGATTGGGTATGTATAAATTCAAAATGGCCATGTATTTTTCCAAAAACAATAACATCTACGGTGCACCATAGAGAAAGGTCGCACTGACAATGGCTTCGCGTTCACTACGTAGTTTTTCGCTTATTACTGTATACACTGTTTATATTGTTTTTATTTTTGTTCATGCTGCAGTCATACAGTACGATCAAAAATAGCGCTTTTGGAAATTTGTTCATCATTGAATACGGACTCACACACTCCTTAGCGGAGCGCTTGCTGTGATTCCTTTGTCCTGCCGTCGATATGTTTACCAATACGCCGACCAAGGAGAAAGAAGAGAGGCAAATGTGCCGGTATCCTATACAGATCTCGGACAAGATACTGCAGTCCGCCATTACCGAACACTTTACTCGAAAATGTTCAATCCCTGGGGCTATATTCACAAAACATCTTAAGGCTAAAAGTAGCTCCTAAAATCTTGTCCAAGATCCGCATAGGATACCCGCCCGTTTGCCTCTCTTCTTTCTCCTTGGTCGGCGTATTGGTAAGCAAATCGACGGCAGGACAAATGAATCGCAGCAAGCGCTCCGCGCGATTTAGGACTAAATCTTAAAAAAATGGGCTTGTCAGTCCTAACTTTAGGACTCCTAAATTTTTGGCCTAAGAGTATTTCACAAAGCGTTTTAGCGCTAAAACCAGCTCCTAAATCTGTGAAAAGTTAGGGGAGTAGTCAAGAGGACTCCTAAGTCACTAAGACCAAGTAACAAACATTCTTGAAAGGGCTGCTGCCGGCAATCCGCCTCGTAATCAGGTTGACGTTTTAGAAACATTTAATGACAGAGCTTTTAAAAAGGTATTACCGCAGTCGCGAAGGTATCAAGGTTGTGACAACTCTACGCTACTTGGCCACAGGGAAAATGCAGCTATACAGCACAAACTACGTATATCTCAGTCATCTGCCAGTAGAATATTACATCAAACAATAAATGCCCTCTCCAGACCCCATGTCGTCCAACAAATCATTCGGTTTCCTCATTCGCCAACTACAAAGAAACAAAGTCGACTTTATGGCCATAGCTGGATCACCCGGTGTAGTTGGTGCTACAGATGGGACACACAATTGCAAAAATTATTGCACCATCAAAAGATGAAAACGCATTTCTTTATGAGCTGCCAGACATGTAAGAGGCTGACGATTAGGTGAACATACAGGTGCTGGTCATATAATTAGAATATCATCAAAAAGTTGATTTATTTCAGTAATTCCATTCAATAAGTGAAACCTGTATAATGTATACATTCATTCCACACAGACTGATATATTTCAAGTGTTTATTCCTTTTAATTTTGATGATTATAACTGACAACTAATGAAAATCCCAAATTCAGTATCACCGAAAATTAGAATATTACTTAAGACCAATACAAAAAAAGGATTTTTAGAAATGTTGGCCAACTGAAAAGTATGAATATGAAAAGTATGAGCATGTACAGCACTCAATACTTAATTGGGGCTCCTTTTGCCTGAATTACTGCAGCAATGCGGCGTGGTATGGAGTCGATCAGTCTGTGGCACTGCTCAGGTGTTATGAGAGCCCAGGTTGCTCTGATAGTGGCCTTCAGCTCTTCTGCATTGTTGGGTCTGCCGTATCGCATCTTCCTCTTCACAATACCCCATAGATTTTCTATAGGGTTAAGGTCAGGCGAGTTTGCTGGCCAATTAAGAACAGGGATACCATGGTCCTTAAACC